>CAUYRH010142596.1:0-39042 GCA_963574655.1 Perodicticus potto | reverse complement strand
TGGTGGTGTTGGTGCTGCGGCAACCAGCTGAAGAGCCAGTGGGCTGGATGACAGGCAAGGAGGGGGACCTACAACGCCCACCAGAGGCTCCAATAGCCAAAAAGGCTGGACAATTGCTGAGGAGACACTTGTGCCTTGGTGCCTCCTTCACTTTACACTTGACTAAATGTGGAACCCCCATTTCCTATGCCTAGGTCAGTTTCTTGTGAATTTCCATTTCTAATATTTTAATGACTTTATCGTATTTATTTCTATCACCACTTATATGCCATCATGCTTATTTCATATCTATTTTTAAGTTTATTTTCCAGATAGGGGCTTTCAGGTATTTTTAGAAACATAATTAATGGCCTGTTTATTTTTATTTGAAATTATTTTTAAAATTATTGCAGGTACAATATGGACTTGCTTTTTAATAAGTGTTACAAAGAAAATAGCCCATATAAAATTTTCAGCATATTTTTATTCTAATTTCTGAAGAAACTTTTCCCATAAATTTATTTGACTAACCTAAAATAACCTATTGAAGTTAGACCAAATTTAACACTACATTAAAAACTGGCTGAATTAAATACATTTATTTGCATGTATGTATGGTGTACACTTCTTTGTTTACACAGAAATTAAAAGTATTTATTGAGTTACTGTTGATAATACAAATATAAACAGAATTAGTCAGACAATAATTTAAATATATACTGTGAAAACTATATAGGAGATCTGAGAATATGCAACAATAAAATGGTATGTCACAAATATTTTATGAAAAATATAAAATTGTTGTTCGATATCAAATTATGTGTAAAAATTCAGGAATGCTTATGACTTAAGATTTCCACTCTATCTATATTGAAACAACTTTTAGTAAAGAAACCCTTTTGCTAGAAAAACGAGGGGAAATATCAAAATATGCAAAACAAGGCTAAAAGTAGCAAAACAACTATTCTTTGAAAAGTATCATGGAGCCACTAAGACAGCCAGAACGTAGAAGGCCATCATCTCAGAAAAATTAGAAAATATAAGGAAATGAAGCTCACATTTAGTGTCATTTCTCCCCCTAAATTATTTACTCGTACTTCGAGATTGAGAACCCAAAGAAAGCTTTCTAAAGCCAAAGAATGCTAGGGGAAAGTAGTGTATTTCTTTAAGAAGGATGGACCTTTATATACTCAAGGATTTCAGAAGAAAACACTGAGGTGCTAAACCCCAGGAATAAGGTTTAAGGGAATCAGGCCAAATCTCAGTATCAAATCACTTCTCTCTGAGAATGGATTAGGGTGGAGGACAATCTTCCCATTAATCTAACTCTTTGTCAAAAGCAAAATTAAATCATCTATGGAAAAGTTACATCACATAGAACACCTCTAATTTCCTTGTAGAAATTATAGCATTTAGTCAAAAAGTATCAAGAAACAAG
Organism: Perodicticus potto; assembly: GCA_963574655.1. Lineage (NCBI taxonomy): Eukaryota > Metazoa > Chordata > Mammalia > Primates > Lorisidae > Perodicticus > Perodicticus potto. Next base: position 37,625 of record CAUYRH010142596.1, on the reverse strand, counting down.
ACTAAGAAGAAATAGGCCCATAACAGATCCATCTGTCAAAAGTATGAGATGCTGTCTTTCAATTAACTGCTATTAAAAGATAAAATAGGAGACAAAGTCGAGAAATTCACCAGTTCAGGCATAGAGAAAAATGATACAATGGAAATTCTAGAATTAAATATTATGAAATGCGTCATTAAGAATGCAGTAAATGGGTTTAACAACAAATTGGACACAGCAGTTCAGAGAATGTCAGTAACAATATTGGAAATACAAGTGGGTTAATAAATATAGAAATGAGGGATAGAACAAAAATATAACCAAACTTTAATCCAAAATACGTGATGAACTTTTACACATCAATAAGAATAAGAAAGGAAATTCAATAACAAATTGGATGGGAATCAGCTGAGAACCAATTTGAATATTTTCATGTTTTAGAAGTTGGGGCTTTTTTTTTTTAATTAAAGCATAGCTGTGTACATTAATGCAATGGGGTACAAAGTGTTGGTTTTATCTATAATTTGAAATATTTTCATCGAACTGATTAACATAGCTTTCATGGAGTTTTCTCAGTCATTGTGTTCAGACATTTATATTCTACATTTAGGAAGTTTCACCTGTACCCTTCTAAGATGCACCATAGGTGTGGATAATTATAATGTTACTCTCCCTCCACCCATCCTCCCTCCTCCCCTCCCCTCCTTTGCCCCTTTCCCCATATTCTTGTGCTGTGGGGCTTTCTGAGCAAAAGCTCTGCAAGTTGGGCTAGTGAGAACACATTGAAAGATAAAAGATCACAGAATGGGCAATGAGAATTCCAGAGATTAAAGTGCCTGAAGGCATGTATTTACATTTCAAAGTAAGCTAAAGCCTAAAACCATGGAAACCTTGCTTGTTTTATCTTGACCATAAATATTTACTTATATTGCAAAAGATAAAAATCACAAGTATCTCTTCCTTCTTTTTCTAAAGAAAATTTCTTCACATTAGTGTGGGGAGATTCATCTCATTTCTCAGAAGGTGAATCCCTGGGTGGTGTCTGGACAACACACATATGTACTCCTAGGTTCCTAATTTCAGGGTCCCTTTCCTATAATGTGAGAAAACTGTCTATGCCCATTCCGTCTACCTGTCCGACTGTCAAAGCATTGCCCCATAAGGGAGAAAAAATCAAGCTTGGAGCACCAATGCAATTATTACTGCAATCAATAATGATCTGTACCTGAAATATTCTTATTTCAAAATAATAGGCTAAATACAGATATTAAATGCTTATCAAAATCTACTAGAAGAAAGCTATTTATAAGAGAGAATGTTCAAATGGCCAGTAAAGATGTGAAAATGTTCTCAATCTCTTTAATCATAGGGAAATAACGAGGTAAAACTACTGTGAGACTTCACTAGTCACTACATGTTCAAAATGAGTAAGTCTGATAATATCAAGTGCAACGCGGAGGCTGTGGACTGACTGAAGCCACTCAAAACTGCTGACAGGCACAAATTAGAATAATCACTTTGGAAAACTCTCTGGTGGTTGAAAATAGGTATAACTCATAATGCTCGATTATGCTCCCAACACAAATGCTTATAAATATGCGTGAACAAATGGCCATTGTAAGACTATTTGTAATATTCAAAACAGCAGTCATGTCTAAAATCAATCAACTCTAGTATCTCTATACACACAACAAAATGCCCATAGATAAATAGCAAAAAACATTAAAAAAAATCACTGATACATTAGTTATTCATAATCATTCTGGAATGCAGATAATCTAAATAACCACATAAATGCATTAAATATTGGTGCAGTCATATAATGAAAAGCTACATAGCAATTAAAATAGGTTATTAAGCACAATTACATGGTTGTTCTTCAGAAACATAATGTTGATACAAAAATCCAGAAATAAAACAATAATAATTTATATGCATTTCATAACAAGGCAAACTTCATCTGTGGTGAGAGATGTCAGAATGGTGTTTTGCTTTGAGGAGTAAAGCAATAGTTACTGGCAAAGTGTGTAAAGGTGCTTAGAATCTTCTAATTCTGCTTTAATAATCTATACCACACATTTCATTTATTGGCTTTACATATGTTAGTTATATTCATTTTTAAAACCGTTTAATTAAATCGATGTAATTTAGAATACCAAAATCTTATATTTTACATCAAAAATAGTTGCATAAGATGTTAGATTCATATTATTTTACCTCATTTTGAATGGAAAGAAAAGGAACCTTTTTCCAACTTTCTGATAGGTTTTAGCATATACAATATAAAACACTGAAACTTACATATTTGAAAAATGAAATGCTTCCTTTGAAATATTTTAAATTAATCTGTAGCCAGTTTATGCCAATTGATCTTCAGCTTTTGGCATGTGGAGAAAATGAAGGACTTATTCTTATTCTGTTTTCTAGAGACAGAAAGATTCAGAATGGCAAGTAGCTTTTTGGATTACAGATCTCATGCTCTATTTTCACTCTATCCTTATAGTTTTGCTAAAACTGATATTCTTACATATCGTCTTCTTGAGAATATTAATTCACAGCAGAAATTATATTTTTATATAAAATGTTAAATTCAACTGCCAAAACATGAATGTCTTATTCATTTTCAGATGCTATAACAGAAATACCATAGGCTGGGTGGCTTAAATGACAAACATTTATTTTTCACCATTCTGAGAATTATAAAGTCCAAGATTAAGGTGCTGACAGGTTTAGTATCTGGTGAAGGTCTCTTTCTTAGTTCACAGTGAACACATTTTTGCTGTGTGCTAATATGGCAGAGGGGACAAAGGAGCTCTCTGGGATTTTATTTATTTATTTATTTAAGTATGGGGTTTTGCTATGTTGCCCAGGCTACTCTCAAAGAACTTTTGGCCTCACGTAATTCCCCTGCCACAGCTTTCCAAAGTGCTTGGATTATAGGCTTGAGCTATTGTGCCTAGCCTTGATATATCTTTCACAAGGGCACTAATTTCATTCATGACAGATCCATTCTGCTGACCTGATCACATTCACAGACCCAGCTATTAGCACACTGTGGGTTAGCTTTCAATATACGAATTTAGGGGGATGAAGGAACACAGTCAGTCTCTAGCATGGTATTCAAGCTTCATAACTGGACCAGCTACATTAGTTTATGCCTATGAAAGATGCTTTTCTTATTGACCTGTCACAAATCTCTCTTAATTAAGAATAGAACCACAATTCTGACCCAGTCTGTCCAACTCCAAAGCCCATGTAGTTGTTACTTGTGGCCTTGAAATTAATTTAGCTTTCATTATGAAACTTGTCAATTCCAAATATGAAGATCTTCATCTACAAGCTCTTATAATAGTGTCTCATTTTCTCATAGACTGTAGATGTTATTAGTTTATACTAAAATGTATAAATAGGAACAACTCCTATGCCTATGTCTAAGAGGTGTGGTACCCATGTTTGGTAAAACATCAGTGAAAATCTTCTAGAAGCAACCCATTCATATTAAAAATTGCAGCAAACCAAAAAGAGTTTACCATTACTTTTCTTAGGTAATGTATGCATGTTAACCAAGGACCTCTTACTCTAAGATATATGGACACCAGAATAAAGGAGAATGAACAACATAGACATTTCCTGCTTGAGGCACTTTTTGTGGGGCTTTTTGATATGCATTTCTTCCTAAAACCATTAGAGGATAACTCATTTCAAAAAGGGCAAGGTTGTGACTGGTTTTTATGATGATAAGGGAGGGTTTACAATTAAATTTCACCAGGGACCCACCATCTTGCTCCAGGGAAAAAATAAAAGGGCTGACAGTTCTGCCCTAAGAATATAATAAAAAGGGTCAAAAGACAGATAATTTCTTGCTAGAATAATAACTAGAGGCTCTACTGAAATTTCGCTGATGGCATTTACTTCTCTAAACGTTACCAGTTTCTTAACAATGTCAGCTCCCATTTTCAGGATTGTTTGAGTCACTGAAGTTTCTGACATTATGACACTGTGGATCTGAAAGTGCAGTGTGTCCCAAAGGTCACCATTCATAAGGGGAAAAGTAGGAAATTGTAGCTAAATGTTCCTTTATTCGCAAAATACTCATTATAAAATTTTACAGAATATTTACAAAAGATTCTCTACACGTTGGCAACCTCTTTCTACATACACAGAAGTCTTCTGCACCGTTTCTGGTGAATGCATTCCAATATCTGTTGTTATAATTTTTCCTATATGACAACTTTAGGAACATTATAGAACAAGTGCCAATAAATGGCTACTGTTAAGATTTTTCCTTTTAATAGAAGAAAAAAAGCAAGCAAATTCTTTTGACCATACACTATCTCCAAGGTAGACCTTCTATCTTAATGTAAATTAAAAATAAGGAAATAGGGCGGCACCTGTGGCTCAAAGGAGTAGCGCCCATCCCCATATACTAGAGGAGGTGGTTCAAATCCAGCTCCTGCCAAATAAATAAATAAATAAATAAAAACTGAAAAAAATAAAAATAAAAAAATAATCCAGCTGTGGTCTGGCCCAGTGAAGTATGTCACTCCCAAATCTGACAGACTCTAAATCTCCCAAGAAATACAAAGGCAAAGCCAGGATGGTAGGCAGCACCTTTAGAGTGTTCTCAAATCAGGAAATAGCCTCAGTAAAATGGAAGGCTTCAAAAGAGAATGCACAATATTCCTTCATTTAGCAAGTCTTAGAAATTGAACTCCACCCTGTAAAAGATACTCCCAAGTCCTAACCCCTAGAACCTGTAAATCTGAGCTTATGTGGAAATAGATCTTTGCAGATATAATCAAGTTAAGATAAGGTCATATTCAATTAGGGTGGGCCATAATTAAATAGGATTGGTGTCTTTTTAACAAAAAGAGAAAAGACACAGAGAGGGAAGATGACCCATATGACGACAGAAGCAGAAAGAAGAGTGATGCAGGCAAGGAACACCAAGGATCGATGAACACGACCAGGAGCTAGAGAGACTCGAGGAAGGATCCTGTATAGAGTCAGAGAGGCTGTCCCGGCCTGCTAACATCTTAATTTGGTAATTAGGAGCTTCTTGCCTCCAGAGCTATGAAACATTTTTTTTCCTTTTCTTTTCTTGCTTTTTTTTTTTTTTTTTAATATAGTTAGTGCAGTTGTAGGAAACCAACATAGCAAGTAACTCAGGCTGTCAGTACAGGAAGACACTGTGCAGGATGCAAGCCATGCTGGTGTGGTGCAAGCATCATGCTTTACACGCTGCCATCTGCTCAAGCAGAGACAAATTTGCATGTAGCCATAGGACTCCATAACAAACTAAGGCTCAGAGAGTACAGATTTAAAAGCAAATGGGAGTAAGTAGGGAAAGATAATTCAGAATGGAGACACTTTTCTCCACTGACTGTGAGCTTTCATCTATTTCTTAGCCTGGTATAGAAACACTAAAAATTAATAGCAAACTTATATTATTACATCACTTATAGTTTGGTACATGTAAATATGCTTTAGTTACTTGTGTGCAAAATTGATGACAGTCCCATTTCACCACTGAGTTCAGTCTCTACCAAGAAAAAAAAAGTATAACTATATCATAGTATTTTAAGAAATAAAAACTTCCAGATATCAAAAAAATGTGACGCCTGCACAGTTTGAGTAGCCATTCTGCCTCCTGCCAAGACTCTACATTCCACAATATGGCTTAATTTATGCAAATAGCAGATTGGAGGGGATGTTTCCTTGGCAATGTTAATTTTATTTGCACTCTAATAGTGTATATTTCACCATAGATTAGTTCTGATTCTACAGAAATTAGGTCCATATTTACTTATACAAAATGTATAAAGCTAATTCATGGAAATGAATGAACTAAATAAAGTCTTGTGTGTTAATCTGAATGAATACACAGTGAGAAACAGTGCTCAGTAAATATTAAGAATAGAAAGAGATAGTCACATATTTAGAATTTCACATTTTCTATTTAAACATGACATTTTCTAATTAAAAATAACATTACTCATATACTTATCAGCATGATCAGTTCAACACTGCATAAAAATAGGCAGGAAGTGTGGTTACTAATTTATCAGCAAATACCAGTAGCAAAGAGAGAAATAAAGAGATATTTTCCTATCTCTTCATTATTTATATTTGCTATAAATAAATTGTAGAATTTCTTAAGAAATTATGGTAATGGACGCCAAATAGACACATAGATTGTACAAAATTATTCAAATGTCAAATAAAATGTAGTTTAACAATCTGCATAAAAATTGAGCAATTTTATAAGATTCATTTTGTTTATTTTAATCTTTATGTCCTTTTTCTTTCTTTCTCTTTTTTTTGAAACCGCATCTATCCCATGTAGCAATAATTATACTTTAGTGCCCGTTTTGCTATCTTTGGCTTTTCTAATCTAGAGTCTCATTATGTCGCCCTCGGTAGAGTGCTGTGGCATCGCAGCTCACAGCAACCTCAAATTCTTGGGCTTAAGGGATTCTCTTGCCTCAGCCTCCCACAGCTGGGACTACAGGCGCCCACCACAATGCTGGCTATTTTCTTTGTTGTTGTAGTTGTTTATTTGGCCGGGGCGGTGTTTGAACCCACCACCCTTGGTGTATGTGGCTGGCGCTGTAACCACTGTGCATGGGCACCTAGCCCGTCATGTCCTTCTCTAAAAATTAGAAAGGAACATTTATAATTAAAAACACTGCTGGGCGGCGCCTATGGCTCAGTGAGTGGGGCGCCGGCCCCATATGCCAGAGGTGGCGGTTTCAAACCCAGCCCCGGCCAAAAACTGCAAAAAAAAAAAAAACTGCAAAATACAAAGTACTGTAAACATTGTGGAGACTCAATATACCATTTTTATCGTAATAATGGCATAGAGACTAACATAAAATACAGCAGATACATATACCTATAAATATAAAGATATCTATTTACATATTGATATAACTGTGTAAGTATATTTATATATTTATATATAAGTATTGGCATATTTACATAAGTATAAAGATATAAAACATGTCTTGAAGTAAATATAAAACATCTTTAATAAGGCTTTTATTAATGGGATCTACTAATTTGGCATAAAAATACATGTATAATATACATGTATAAGTACATTAATTAATTAATAAAGTTTGAATAACATTTTTTGTTATAGTAACCAGAGTACTAGATAGTAGGCGATGATGCCGTGCCCTTTAAAGTTTATATTAATGTACCAAAATGTGTAAGATCTTATCATTGATTAGAGCGTTTTGCTATCTTTGGCTTTTCTAATTTAGGAGGTCATAAATAAATCACAATCAAAGGGATATTGAGTACCTCTATGGACTTAGCAATATGCTAGGCATTTGAACATTGAAAACTATAAAGAATATACTTAGTTACTGTTGAATTGAAATGCCAAGAGGTCCATTAGACAGAATCGAGTAACACATCCATCAGTGGCATACATGGTAAATGATTTATATGACAGATCATATGTTGAAAATGAGAACACTCATGAGTACATGTACACTGGATAGCATGATAACTTTTTTATATTCCAAAGACAGTTCTTCAATACAGGCCTGTAATTCTGTCTTAAATTAACTGTCATGCTATATATAGCATAGGCTATAAATAATTCTGAGCAGCGTCTGATATCTATTGAAAGACAACTTAAGTGCTTTGATATCTGGAATGGGAGCAACTCTAAAATCCTATACAACATGTGAGTAATTTGAAATTTAAGCAATCTAAAGAGGATAAAGAAATTAGGGGTATTCATAATATTTCCAAATTTCTAATTTTCCCACTAATGAATGGCTATACAGAAATGATGCCAATAATACCCATTAGGTTACTAAATCTTGAGTAACACAAAAGCAACAGGTAGCTACATTAATACGTGAGAAATTAGGTAGGTATAGCTTCATTAATACGTGAGAAATCACCTGTAAAATAAAAGATCTGGACTCAACAATGGCCTTTTTGAATCCCACAGCTCTAAATGATTTTTTAATTCATAATCCTATTAATAATACTATATATTAAATAAACATTTTATATGAATACCAAATACTTTATAGTACAAAAATAAATATTAAAGTAGAATACTAAATGCTAAAATATTAGCAAATATAAATAAATAATAAAAGTGAATAATTTATACTGAGCTTAGCACTTGCATGACAATGGAAACCGCATCTGTCCCTTGTAGCAATAATTACACTTTAGTGCCTGTCTAGTAACAGTGGTGACCCATGGGGTCTTCTCATTGATGTTTGTAAGCAATATGCCGATGGACATTAATGTGAAACTGAGGAGATAGATAGAAAATAAATATATACTGAAAAAAGGAAAAGAATAAATGAATGAATGAAAGTAAGTATAAAACCAAACCAAAAATGTCAGCTTAAAGAAATATAATTATACTTCAATGCTTGTAATTGAAATTTATGGAACCAACAAAAGTTGGGAAAATTCAATTTGTAGGCGTTATTATTCTTTTTTTTTTTTGGAGGTGGGTAGGTATTAGCAGTCTACTTGTTTTTCAATCTAGACCAGTGGTTCTCAACCTTCCGAAGGCTGTGGCCCTTAAATACATTTCCTGTGGGTTATGACCCACAGGTTAAAAACCGCTGTTCTAGACCCAGGTGTTATTAGACCTACACTATGCATTGACATATTATTTCTCTTTTAGGCCTCTAGTCTCTCTATATATTTAAAATGTACACAATCAAGACAATTGATAATTATCATTGTATTTTCTAAACAGTAATACATGCATGTAGTCTACATATTTTCACTGTGTTACTTTTTATACCGAGTGAAAGTAATGATTGCCTTTCAGTGCAGCCATCTTCTAGAAAGAATTTGTAAATCATCATAAACAATCATATTTCCTAAAGGCTGCATGAAGAATGAAAAACAAGTGAAGAGAGAAAACACACTTAAAAAACAGGGTGGAGATACGTTATATAAAACAGAACTTATGCTACTACTTGGTGATTTGTTGCTGGACGGTATAACTACATAGCTATTCCTGAACCATTTTATAAATACAGGAGTCACTTCTGGAGGCATTAATTCTTTTGTTTATTCCCTCGTTCAATAAAGCAATCTAAAGTTTATAGAGTATTCCCATTTCTCATGCAGCAGGCAATGGAATGTAAGCTTCTTGAGGACCTTCATCCTTGTTTTGTTTTTTGTTTTATCCCTAAAACATAAAACCCTAACACATAGTATGTATGTGATAAATACATACTAAATGAGTAAATGAATGCTACATGCTAGCATACAATAGTGAACAAATAAAGAATAATCCATACCCTTCTAGTGATTCCAATGTAGTGGGTGAAGCTTAAAGCCTTTCTAATCTACTGGTATATATTATTACAAAATTTACAGCCATCACCAAAAAGCAAATCAAATTTCAGCAGTATTAAAAATAAGGTAACCCAGATGCAAGATGCCAAGTAGCTATTTAGGACAAGGAGAAAGACTTTCGGAAATCACCAAATTTTAAATGAGTGTCTTCTTTCTTTCTTTTTTTTTTTTTTTTATAATTTTATTAAATCATAATTGTGTACATCAGTGCAATCATGGGGCACAATGTGCTGACTTCATATACAATCTGAAATATTTTGGTCGAACTGTTAAACATAGCCTTCATGGTATTTTCTTAATCACTATATGAAGACATTGATATTCTACATTTAATAAGTTTCACCAGTACCCTGCTAAGATGCACCGTAGGTGTGATCCCACCAATTGCCTTCCCTCCACCCATCCTCCCCCCTCCCCTCCCTTTCTTCTTCTTCTTTTTTTTTATTTTATTTTTTCAAAGAAGCCTCTTAATGTCTCTGCCAACCAGAGGGGGCTGTGGGTCTTCAGCAGCTCCTGTCACACTTCTTCAGCGCTAGCAAAGTCATCTTCACACATGAAGGCAAATAAGGGCAATTTAAGAAAAATCTCAACTAGAAGTGTTTCTAAATAGTGGAATTGAGCACAGATTGGCCGTTTATTCACCCTGAAAAAGATTCTCTAGGGAAAGATCAAGGAACAGGAATGACTCAATATCCCAGGAAAACATCCAGTGAGAAGCATATCAGCTCTTCAGAGTATCCCAGGAGTCCAAGCTTGGATCTACAGGTTAACGTGCTTATTGAAATCTTATAATTGGGGAGAAACTCAAAATGTTCAATTACTTTAGAAAACGTAATATATGTAAATAAAAACATTCAAAGAAACTGAAAGTAATTGTTTTTTTTAAGGAGAGGTCAAGGAAGAGGTAATTATAAACTTGGAAATTGGTAAGGGTTAACATTAAGTCTAGAATCACATGTAATTGTCTTTTTAGTAAGGAAAATAAAAAATGAAGGCACAGCTATATTGCGTGTTATAATTACCTCATATTAGGCCCTTTACAATTTTCCTCGTAGTGAAAATTTGGAAATGTGTGCATATTAAGTGTTTCAAAGACTTAGGGAACTTTTTTCGAAACAAGTGAATTAATCTGAAAAGTGATAACATTTTGTCATTGAAAAATATTGGTCACTTACATACATTTTATTCCACTGGTATAAACAAAATTCTTTCCAAAACTTAGGAGTGGACCTGCTGTAACACTATAGATATCTTTTCCAAAAAGATACTTTATAATCTTCATCTTCTGTCCATTCATCTACTGCCCTCAATTAGCTAAATTTGGTGGTTTTTTTATTACTTACTCAGCTATAAACGTTATGTTTCTGCATTACATATGTCTTTGTAAGCCATCTCAATTATTTAATGGACAGTAGAGAATATGAGTTAATACATTGCAAAAAATAAAAGATAATGAGCAACATCTGAAATTTAGTAACTCATCTAGGACACCTAGGAACCAAGTGGAGAACTAGAATCTATAAATTTTTAATTTACATTTACAATTCTAAAGTTTTTTTTTATTTCATAAGCCTAGGCTTTGGGATAATTTATAGGAACAAAATACTTGTTAATAATTGGATTTAAAATGCTAATTGCAAGAATGAAAGCCCAATTTGGACTTTAAGATGAGCAAGTCTTGGTTGCAGAGTCCATAGCAATGCTCAAACAGCACAGAGGAACATATTAGAAAATCGTGTACTGGATAGCAGTGTGTGAAGAGTGGGAAATCCACCTACAAAGAGCCCTTTTAGATGAGCATTATTGATTTCCATGTTAACTGAGCCCTTTGCGAGCTCTACTTCAAAACTATAAATCAAAGAAAGGTATACAAATCATCTAGATTCTTACTAAATGAAAAGAATATATGATATGATTTATAAGATCAGGATAGAGATGTGTAAGCAGGATTCTTATGATTAATTATCCAAAGTAAACTTTATTATTTAAGAGCTATTGGACAATAAAGAAGCTGATTTTTTTCCGAAAACATGGATTAGATTTACACCGTGTCATAAATACCGACAGCATTATGTTAGTCATGCAGTTTGATTTTTCTTTCTTACTGAAAATCCTATAGAAAGATGAATTATATGAACATATTTAGGATAGATGCACCCAGGGGTTGAAATGATGGGACCAGTGACTCCATGACTAGTAAGTTGTTTTCATGCTGCTAAATATTTTGCATAACAGTGGGGAATTGAGGTGCAAAGGATTGTTTCAGCAGCTATTTCTACAACTCTATTTTTCCCATGATTTGTATATAGATTAAGATTAATAGCTTTTATTCCTTTCCATAAAGGTATAAGGAAAGAGCTAGGTATCAAAATGGAAATGCATTTTCTTTTAGAGTTCCAGCTCAAGTTTAAAGCTGAAGACAATAGGTATTAAATACTTCCTCATTCCAAAGAACTGTGTTCAAACAAACCCATGAAGCATGCATTTATTAAAAGAAGGCAAAGCTGTTCAAGCACCTTACTCCAAAGAAGTTATGTTAGACTAGAAAAGTGAAAGGGATTTAGTCAAGTGAATTATTAGAGTAGAAACAGGGGTTTACTGAAAGAAGCACGAGCCTGACATCTCTCTGACGTTCAGGGTATTGATTAGGCTGGGGCATTGCAACCTGTGAGGTTTTGCACCAGGCAGCCTTTTAAACAGAATGGCATGGCTCTCGTAGAGGTTGACGCACTTATGAAATGAAAATAGAGACTAATACCTTCTTTTCCCGGCCTGGAGTTTGGCTGGAGCAACCAAGGAAGGAAGGCTGTATGGGAGATCCCAGAAATGTCTCCATTTGCTAAAACAAAGATGCCTGGGGTCTTGTAAGAACACAGAAGCTGAGTAGCTTATCCAGAGTAGACTTTGCTTTTGACTGTATAGGAAAGAGGATCCTAGAAGTAAGAGACTTTGTCAGAGGGTCAAGAGGAGAGTGGGGTGAGGCGGCCGCAGGAAGAGTGTTTTTCATCTCAGAGGAAAGAGTAGCAGGATTGCCCTTAAGAGTGGATCTCTCCAAACCACAATGACTCTCACAAAACCAAAACTCAAATGAAAACAAAAACAAAAGTTCCCAGACTTTGGTGCCTTTCCTAGAATGAGTGAGAGGCCAGCCAATATGAGCAAACAGAACAATAGAAATGGTCCTAAGTCTGCCAAGACTCAAATGCAATTGGTTCCAGTTCCACTGGTTAATTTTTTGAGCCTTTCTAACTGATAGATTTTTAAAAGACCCAATGGGAAATATGAGAAGGTAATGAAAATGAAAACTACAAAATTAAGGTGAAGAAGATATGGGTATTATATTCCTATATTTAAAGGATATTTATGTGACAGATCAATTATTTCTCAAGTTCAAACCTAAGATCAAGGGTTTGAAATTGGTAAGGGTACAGATTCTGGATGAATATAAATAAACATATTTAATAAGAAAAAAATTCCATTAAATAAATAACCTGTTATACAAAATATTTTTCTCCTAGCATTGGAATTGTCTAAACTAATACTGAATAATTATGATGGTGGAATTAGGAAAATGTGATTGACCAGATGACCTTAGAAAGGCGACACTATGTCTCAGGTTTTGAACAAAGTTCTAGTTTTCAGTCGTTGCTTGAACAAAATTAATTATAGGGCCCCATCTTTATTTTCAAAAGGTCCCGTACAATATAATAAAATGTGGTCACTGTACCTAAAATGTCCCTTCCAATTCTAAGGCTGTGAGTCGACGTTTTTGTTAAAGTCAGAGACCCTTTTTGAATTTTATTCCTCAGATGCACAAAAAGTGCCTCCTTTCCTTTTGAGTTTTTTTTTTTTTTTAAGTTTGAGTTTTAATCAAAATTGAAACTATATAGGAAGATATTAAAAATAGTACATACTTTACGGATTCATGTCGTTTGGCAGCTATTAACTTTTGTCAAGTCATTTCATTAAAAAGGTTTAAATTAGCAAAGATTATCTATTTCCTGCAGCTGCCTGACTTGCAACATATGAACGCACCATGGGTGGCTATTTGGTGATCCTCTCTCTCGACTAAAAACATCATTCATCTGTGGCTAAGCAAATCCACCGAACAAAATTGGTATTAGGGAAAAAAGGATTATGTCAATTTACATGTTCTGGGACAATTTTCTATGGAAGAACTTTGAGCGGACATGAACCAAAGATTTTTACTTCATTTGCTTAGTAAAAGCATTACTCCGTTACTTACTTCATTTGCGTGATATGCACAACTCACACCGAGGCCCTTGGAAGTGTTACGAGAGAGCTGAAACACTGGACAACAGGAGAAGAAACCACTCTCATCTTAACTTGCCCTTGGTATCCATATTCCAACCATTTCTTGAATTATAAAGACTGTCCCACTCTATCTTAACTGCGACCCCTCATTCAGTTCTCTCACCTGCTGAGATTATATGTAAGGAATGAAATACTTCTGTTATCAATCCCTGTAGAAACAAGGATCAGTTGAAAAGAGCAGAGAGTTATTAATATTTTTAAGTCTACTAGAAATAACCAAGAAAGCAATTAGAAATGCAGAGATCTCATCTTCCTGCTTAAGTAAGATAACCTTATGTCCTGTTTTATTGGAGACGGTCTTGGGTTGCAGCAGTTTTAATAATGGCATTTTCTGTCCCTCATTAAAGGATACTGATTGGGATTGCGATGTTCAAAGATAATATTTTCTGAACTATTTATGGAAAAAAGGGGAAACATGAGATTTAACCAATTGCAAGATTTACTCATCAAAAATTAGTTTAATGAGTTCATCGAACTTTGTTTTGTTAAAACTAAATAGTCTCGCAATATAAATCAATTGATCTTTGGACGGCAGACAGATTTTTTTTTCTCCTATACATAGAAGATTTTCTCCAAATACTAATCTGCATGTCCATTGAGGGTAAAATCCAGGTCAAAACCTCGTTAATACAACTCTCAACATACTAACGTTTTCTAAATAAATATGAAATATGTAAATGGGGATGAATTTAGAGAGTCCAAATTCTGTGATAAATTTAGTAGTAAATCTAGAAAAAAGGAGTCTCCATTCCAGAAGGACTGATATTCAAATGACCACGTCTAGGGGTTTAAATTATGTTGCACCATATAGTACCTTTCTTTGTAGGCATAAAGATTCTGACATCATTTTCGAAGCATCTTCAAAATTTTCATCCTAAAATATTAATAGCTCAACAAATAGATTCTGTACTGACATAGTCACTTTTCAGCTTAGGTTTTTTTTTTTTTGTGGAAACATCTTTATTGCAATAAAAATTGAGGTGACTGACCTGACCTGAGAGAAAAATCTTCTGCTGTATTTAACAAAATGAGCTTTAAATAGTAAGTGAAAAAATAAGCAGGTGAATAGAAGGCAATTGCAAATAGCATATTCCAATGGCAGCGTATAGACTGTTCATTCTAAGAAAAATATGCAATAGAAGAGAGCTAAAAAGGACTATTTTTAAGAGAAGCAAGTATCACTATTTCAGTGACTTTTCACCATTAGAATTGTTTAAGAGGATGGAAATACTAATTAAGATTTCACTACCATCAAGCAATATTTACGATAGTTGAACCGAATGAGTTTCAAAGCTGCTCAATCTCATTTCCTTGTTAAGATCTTTGTACAGAAACCCAGGCTCAGATTTAATCACAGGAAGCTCCCTCTTCTGTGCCTGTTCCCGGTAGAGAAGAAACACATTTGGTACTCCAGGACCTCAAAAGATTATTAATCTATAAAAATGTTCTTGCCCTCCCACAACCTCCCAGCCTATGACAATAATTGTGATGGCTGCTGCAGAGTTGTATTGCTATTAAAAATGGCAATAGTAATGATGGAATTAAATCCTCTTTCCTTATGTATAAATGTAACACTTATTTCCATGCTATTTGGATAGAATCCATTCTTTTCTAGCAGTCATGGCTATGTATCATTCCTAAATGTACTGTAAGTCTTCTAACAATTAATAACTGCTAGGGCTTAGCTCCTTAAAAAATGAACTTATATGAATTATGAATCACCTGTAACTGAATCATTTTCCCCCTCTCCTCAGGTGTAAAGCCAAAAGAAAAGAGAGTGATTGTCAAATATACAAATAATAATTAAACAAGTCTCTTTAAAATATATGACTATTTAGGTTGCCTTTGTTTTTTATGGGATTAATTTCATAGGACCATTATTTAACTCTCATTTTTAGAAGAGTATATTTTGTTGTGTTTAGTTTCTCAGAAATAGTTTTGTGTTGTACATGTGAATTATTGTTATTACAGGATTAGTATAGTTTATTTAGAAATAAATAAAATTTCAAAGGAATCAAATTATATATACATAACACCACATTTTACTGGCATTAAGTTGTTGTAGTATATTCACCTGGAGCTTTACCTACACATATATCAATAAATCTATATCTTTGTATCTATAACTATATATAGATGTTGATGGGGTTATCCCATTCATTATATTTTTAATTTTATTATTTTTACTTTGGAAAATTTTTTTCTCTATTGCACGTTTAAAGGTGTATGTTACTAAAGGATTGCAGACCATTTCTTTGAATGGGTAATTAATTTATTTAACCAAAATCATAAATAATTCTTTACTTTTTATTTTTATTTAGAGCTATATAAAGGAGATAAATAATACACCAAATTATACATTTTTTGCATATTTCCAAACTTATATCTTTTTGGATTTTTATTCATATCTCTTTCTTTTTCCATTCTTGTACTCCTCCTTATCTTATCTATAATTTCCATCTTTTCATGGAAGCCGAAGTTCAAAAAGGTTTCATAGTTTGTCCAAAGTCAGATACTCAGTAAGTTGTAGAATTAGGTTTGTTGTCAAATGAAGAGGTAGGTTCTGGCATGGAGGGTAGGGTTTAGAACTGGACAAAATGCTGAGTGAGTGATTAAGGTACAAGCTGTAGTACAATGAAAGCACTGTTGTAGCACTTCTTGGATGAAAAAGGAAAAACCGTTTGTAAGTATGAAGGTCATACACCTTGACTTCAGTCTGGTTGACTTTTATAACGGAAGAAGTTTTCCCTAATAACTAATAAGTAAAAAGCTTAATTCTTAAATATTCTAAATATAACACATGATAATTTAAAAACTATAAGATGTATTTATTACCCATTCACTACATTAACTGTTTCATTAACACTAATTTTACAAATAAGGAAAATGACTAAAATTTTAAATGATCTTCCCAAGGTTTTTCAGATAATTTGCGGAAAGTACATAAAATTTAGAATTTTAGAATTTCATTTTAGAATTTCTGTTACACCAAGGGTCCCCAACCTTTTTGACAAAGAGGACTGATTTCATGGAAGACAGTTTTTCCAGGGGCAGCATTTGTGGGCATTAAATTCTCATAAGGAGCACAATGGGAGCAGGGTTCCTGCCCCTAGGAGAGTCTAAGGCCTCCGCTGACATGACAGGAGGCAGAGCTCAAGCAGTAATGCCCGTGCTGGAGAGCTGGAGAGCTGGAGAGTTGTGCTCAGTACAGACGAAGCTGGAGAACTGGAGGGCTGTGCTCAGTACAGACGAAGCTTCCCTTGCTCACCCTCACTCATCTCCAGCTATGTGGTCTGATTCTTAACAAGCATTGAACCAATACCAGTCTGTGGCCTGAGTGTTGGGGACCTCAGTGTGTACAATTTAGAACAATAAAAGGATAATAAAAGGCAGGAAGGAAGAAAAGAGGGAAGGAAAGAAAATACTGATTTACTCTGTCTCGTAGCTGGCTGAACCACTTGAAGATGTATGTTGCATAGCTTAGTGGTCCCTTCTGTATAGAAAGTAGGTCTCAGTTTTCGTTTCCACCATAATGAAGTGTAGAATTCTGGGGTGGGGGAAGAACAAGGTGTGCTTGTGTGGAGGAATGTTATTTCAAAGAGCAAGTGCCAGAATATTTAAGAGATCTTCTTTTCTTTTTCTTCTCATCTTTTTAATCCAGAAATGATGGCCCTTTATCTGAAAAATATCCCCACTCTGTCTTTGCTTAGTTGCACATTTTGAATGCATTTGAATTGGGTTGCCTCCCATGGTGCTAAATAACTAGCTCAGTTTCTAGTCCAGTCAAAACTTGGCCATCACTTATACCTGAATTGAAATCCCAAACCCCTTCTCCCCCGCATTTTAGAAAATAGAGGAGGAATCAGATACAAGAGAAATTTGATGCGCATTACAGATTTTAGCAGTGAGTGGATCAGATGCTTCTAACCAAACAGGATTTCAGCCATTTTCAGGATTTTTTTTTAAACTTTGCTGTCTACTTTAAACTTTGCCAGCATCACATTAGGTTAACAAGAAAACTATTATGCTAAAAAGTACTTGTATTGGGAGCAAAAAAGAAATGGCAATATAGGGAGTTAGTACCGGAGGTTTCAATGAGATTTTGAGTATAAAGCCCATAAGCACAGAAGGCAGTCAGGGCTTGGCAGAGGAGAGAAGCCAGATGCAACCCTGTGGCCTGGGGCAAGGCTGAAAAGAACTTGCAGGAAGCTGGCCAGGGCCTAGAAGTAGTCCTCAGCCCACACTGCAGAATGGCCAGTGTGTTTCCTAGTAGTATACCCTGGAGAATGAACATGACTTTGCTTGGGGCTTGCCTTAACACAAAGAATGCAGTCCCAGAGGGAAAGAATTTAGCTCAGATTTGTCAAAGAAAAACTTTCAAGTAACTACTTCTAAAACAAGGTCAGACACAAGGATCATGCTATATCAACCGTGTGAGAAATATCAAGTGAGGAACTTCTTCAAATAGTGAATTAACTGAAACTAAAGCCCAGAAAGATAACTTAGAAGCGCAGATAGGAAAGGAGATTGAGCACGGAGGGAGCGCCAAGTCTCCCAAACAAGTCGGTACGTTACACAATGGCAACTTAGCAGCATCTCCAGACCTAGAAGGAAATCCAGGTTGTCACTGTTTACCCTCATGTGTTTACTCAAAGTAAAACTCATCGTCCTAATAACTTTTTGTTAATTTTAAAATACACTAGAAATCAATTGTAAGATTTAAGTAAACATGTTAAAGCTGAAAAAACTTGAACAATGACTTTAACTAAATTGGCATAGAATTTTTGATGCTTTTCTTTTTTTGAGACAGAGTCATATTCTGTCACCCTGTGTCATGGCATCATAGTTCACAGCAACCTAAACTCTTGGACTTAAGCAATTCTCTTGCCTCACCTTCCTGAGTAGCTGGGGCTATAGGCATGTGCCACTATGCCTGGCTAATTATTCTGGTTTTAGTAGAGACAGGGTCTTGCTCTTGCTCAGTCTGGTTTCAAACAATCAAGCGATCCACCTGCCTGGGCCTCCGACAGTGCTAGTGTAAACACCAAACTAACTCCATCTTGTTCCTCAGCCTTCATTTTGCAGCAGCATGCATACTGAAAGGGTTAAGTAACTCACTCCCTCCTCCGCCCCTCGTTCTTGTGTCTGCCCGGAGTGATAGCAGCTCCTTCCCAGGCTAGCCAAGGACAAGTATTACTCAGTCCCCTAGACTTCTATCAGCTCACCCCACACCCCCTCCTTTTCCTTTCTGTACCCTTAAAAACCCCTTCGTTTTCCAGGTGGCGGGCTTCTCCATTTTCCTGCTGCACCAGGTATGAGAAGCCCCCAGCCCGGGCTGATTTGTAAATAAACCTCTTGCTATTGCATCAGATTTAGCTTCTTGGTGATTTATGTGGGGGATCCCTTGGGCTGGGCACAACACTAGGATTACAGGTATGAGCCTAGGCTCCTGGCCTTTAAGGCTTTCTTAATCTATTGCAGATGCTATAACAAAAGGGCATAGACTCAATGGTTTAACAACAAGCGAAATTCATTTCTCAAAGTTCTGGAGGTTGGAAGTTCAAATAAGAAGCAGGTGGATTTGGTGTCCGACGAGGGCCCCTTGCCTGTTTCATAGATGGCACCTTCCCACTGCATTCTTACATGGTGGATGGAACATGAACGTTCTCTGGGGGCTTTCATAAGGGAACTCAATTTATTTACAAAGGTTATACCCTCGTGACTTAATTACCTGCCAAAGACCCTACTTCCTAGTACTATCACTGTGGGCAGTAGGATTTCAAAATATTAATTTGAAGAAGTCTCATTCAGGCCATAGCACATTCATAGCTATTTAACTGATTAAAATAATTAATTGTTTAGTAACCATATCAAGAATAAAATAGGGCCAGCATGCTTTGTAATGACAGAAGCTGGTCAAAGTATTTGGATTATCTCTCTAAACATGGTCCATCTCTGAATTTATGATATCCACGAAATTGTCCCAGTTTATATACTTTTAATTTTGCTTAATTTTGATACACAGACAATGTAGCAAATAATAATGCTACAAAGGGGATATTTGTATCTCCCTAAAATTCATGTGTTGAAAGTTAATACCCAATGTAAAATTATTAAGAGGTGGGGTCTTTGCGAGGTATTAAGTCATGAGCATGAAGCCCGCATGCAGGAATTAGATTATAAAAGGAACCTTGGAAAATCCCCTTTCCCCTTCTGCCATGGGAGAACACAGCTAGAAGTTGGGCACTCATGGACAGAAAGGGGGTCCCAGCAGATGTCAAATCTACCTTCTCCTTGATCGTGGATTTAAGAACTGTGAGAAATAAATATTTGTTTATAAACCACCCTCTGTACAGTGTTCGGCTAGCAACCCAAAAGGGCACACAAAATAAGTAAAGAAAGTACAAATATAATTGTCAAACTATGTCTTCATCCTAGAAAACTGAGGCGGGAAGGGATGGAGAGAGAGAGCAGAAATTGAAGACACACGATTAGCAAGCGGAGCACAGATAGAAATAAAACTCAAAATTCTTAGCCGAGGACTCATTTTATAGAGAAGGAAACAGATATCCAGAAAGGGTGGGTGCTTTAGCCAATGCTACACTGCTAACAAGAGCTGGTTATTGGTCAGACCCCTACAACCCAGGGGCTTTTTCCTACCATAATGAGTTGAATTATGTTACCCCAGGAGGTTTGTTGAATTCTGAACCCCCAGTTTCTCAGAATGTGCACTTGCAGTAGCCCTCCTCTTAAGGGCAAGGGGCGCTTTGTCTACAAAACTAACAGTGGATACTGAACCCTGTATGCAGTGTTTTTCTCAGCAACCTCATGAGACAGGGAAGGTATGTCAGCATG
Source organism: Perodicticus potto (assembly GCA_963574655.1). Taxonomy (NCBI): domain Eukaryota; kingdom Metazoa; phylum Chordata; class Mammalia; order Primates; family Lorisidae; genus Perodicticus; species Perodicticus potto. The sequence continues at coordinate 17,099 of CAUYRH010142596.1, read as the reverse complement.
GATCTGCTAAGCGAGGAGATGATTCAGGTCCTGAGTAGGGCGAAGTAGGAGGTGAGAGATTTTATTATGCTACTCAGAATGGCCTGCAATATAAAATTTATGAATTACTTCTGGAATATTCCATTGAACATTTTCAGACTATGGCTGTCCATGAGCAAGTAAACTGCTGAAAGTGAAACTGGTAATAGGGAGACTACAGTGTTTGAAAATATGGTCTTTGCAGCTATATTCCAACAAGACAAAGTCACATGGGATATATAACAACTACCTCAAGTAAACTCGAAAGTATATTTAAAAAATAAAGAAATGGGTTATAAAGAGCTCATATATGATTTATTTGATAAGAGGGGATATTACTGGTTGGATATTGAAACAAAGTTTAAAAATACTATATAAACAAAGATTTAGAGACACTGCATAAGAAAAAATGCTGTCTCCTACCTCCAATTTCCATTCTGGAAGCTCTCAATGTAGCGTTTGAAAACAAAACTGTTAGCATCAAGCAGACTCACCTGGCGACTCATTGACCTTAGACAATCTGTATTTGCCTCAGGTTGTTCACAAATAAATTTAATCTGCCTTAAAGATTTTATGTGAGAAAAATGAGATAATGTATAGAAAGCATTTCAGTAAAAGCCTCTCACAGTAAATCCTTAAACTTGTTTGTAGCCCTTCAACTTATTATGGAAAAGAGCGCTTTAAATACAGAGCATGAAATCAGTAAGCCTTTTAATATTGGGGGAGTAAACAACACCATCCTTCTATAAGGATTCTTTTCTTCCTCTTAAAAAGATATCAAGACAATGTAATTATTCTGTGTCAGTAATAAAAGAATTAAAGTACATTGAAATGAACAAACATTACAAAGTATTTAGTAGTAGCAATAGAAAGAACTTTGATAAATATTTTACACATATTAATTCATTTAATTCACATACCTATGCTATGTGGCAGCCATTACAATTATTTCTGTTTTATAAATAAGAAATGGAAGCACAGAAAGGCTTGGAAACTTGTATAAACGTACGCAGACGTGAGTGTTGCCACTAGGAAACTTGGCTTCAGAATCGATGCTAGTAAAATTAAGCCATGCTCTTGTTGATGGAATGTGCATTTCATTGTGGATCACTACAGAATCTGTTCTGTTGTTCACTCACTTCTATGGGAATTTGTAGAAAATTCCATACTTGCATTCTTCTCTTATACTAAGTAATGTACTTGTATTTTTATCCAATGTAAATCAGATTGTTTGAACCTCAGTCCATTCAGAGAAAATATTTTTTCCACAAATATGACTTTTAGCTTCATTTCAAAAGTTCTTTTATTCACAAAAAAATAAATAAATAAAAAGAGCTGAAAGCTGAGAAGACAAGAGTGTATGGCAGGGATGCTTATATGAGAAAGCCCTTATAGTTTAAATGTCTATGACTCTCACAAAGCAAGAAGCCGGGGATTATGACTCACAAAAGAAAGTTGGTTGGAAAAAACAGGATTCATAATAAAACTCAGCGTCAGACCACAGGCTCACGGAGAGAAAAATTATGTTTAAAAAAAAGGAAGAACTTATTTTTTCCTCATATCATTTCCTGCCTAGAGACCCCTATCCTAAGAGATTTATGCAGCATCATATTTGTAGAAAGAAGAGAAAGGTACTCTGTTCTTAGAATCAGAGCCAAGGAAAGAATGGAGAATAGAATAGTAACAATAACCTCCATCTGCTCACAGACTAAAGGAAGAGAAAGTGTTTCTGATGCTTCCATGAAGAACGGTGAACTGTTTTAGGAAAAGAATTATATTGAAACCATTTTAATTTGCTTAAAGGAACAATACCATTTTCAATTTTATTTTAACTTCAGTAGGTTTAAATGTATTTATACTTTTCACTTTTGTATACAGAATTTTTCGAAGAAGCATAGCCTTGATGGAGGAGGTCCTTGCTCAGAATACTTGCTTACATAGTCACTTTCCACATATGAGTATTTTTTTACTCCCCAAATGTTAGAAATATTACCATAATTTCCTATTAAATACGATGAATATCCATCACAAAAATTCAGGCATTTAAAGATGTGGGAAAGTAAATATTAGCTGAATTGTGATCACTTACAAATAATCCTAACATAGTCACATACTTACTATACATTGTCATTGTACAATTATATTCTTCTACTATAGATATAATTACATATTTTAGACTTAATAAGTTTTAGTAACAAACACGCTAGTACCATTGTTTTTTCAGCAATACGATATTAAAGAAACTTTTAGTTGTTTTCAATTTCCCCTAATATAAACAAGTCTATAAATAATGTAATTGTATGTTTTTGCACATTCCCAGTTACTTCTAGAGGATACATGGTAACAAATGGAAATCCAAGTTTCAAAAATGTATTAGATATTTTGAAGCTGCCTTCCAAACATATCAACATGTATTTCCCTCAATGATGTGTGAGAACGCCTCTTGTGAATTAGCCTCACCAGCACTAGAAATAGTCAAGCATCTCTCGGCAAAGCGTATTTTGCTCACCCCTGATGTTCACTTAAAGGAATTTCCTGTAAACCCTTTGGTATTTCCCAGTGCCTCACTTTATCCCACAGAAGGGCAAATTAATATTTTGGTGCTACTAATCATTATACTATTTTTTCTGGATAGGGAGAGGCTATTTTGGATGCAGGAGTATTTACTATTACATGAAGGTTTGATTGCCAATTATTTAAACTAGAATTACATTTTCCAAAATATTCTTGTCTATGTGATTCCAAGTTTGAGTTGTACAACTAAGAATTTGTATTAAATTTGAAAACTAGGATCACCTCTTTCTCTCTTCCCCCCTCTCGCCCCACCCCTTCCTCCGTCCTTTTCTCTCACCTCCTCCCTCGCTCCCTCTACCTTCCCTTCCCTCCCCGCCATGTGAAAAAAAATATTAAATGAAATGAAAACTAGGATCAGAAACCATTACTTTTTAAAGATCATTCAATTTTAGGCAGTGTTAGAAGTTGCAAAGATGCCAGTACAGAGGGTCCAGCTTACTCTCACAATCCTCCAATTCAGAAACTAAAATAAAACATTTATTTGAATATTAATGTGGTTGGACATATTTTCCATTTGTTGATTCCTCATTTGCAGTGTGATTTATTCTAAATGGCATACATTGTAGCCATTGTTATTATAGCATATTTATTATTTTTAATTTGTTATAAATATGCTAAATATTTCTCACCTTGTTTCATAATTTTCTATTGTTTTATGTCAAATATATGAAAACAAATAATAAGATGGCAAATATAAAAATTTTTTGCATTGAGACGAACCCACTAATAAAAGGAAATTACAAATTACAGATAGGGAGAGAGTATATAAATCATAGCTCTGTTAAAAGTAAATAAAAATAAATTTTGTATCCACAATATAAATATGCATTTATTACTTGATAATAAAAAAAAACAAAGAAACCAAAGAAAGTTTTCTTTACCAAAGAGACCTTCTCAGCAAAGACATATGAGTGATAAATAAACACATGGTATGATGAGTGACACGGCTCAGCGTTGGAGTAATGCAAATCTGAAGCACAATGAGATACCACTTCATGCTCTCCAGAATGGCTTTAATCAAAAAGACAGACGAGAAGTGTTAGTAAGGATGTGGATAAATTAGAAACTCATACACTCTGCATAGAAATACGAAATGATGCAGTTATTTTAATAAAAAGATACGTTTCTTAAAAAACTTAAACACACTGATGCAATCCACCCAATTCCATTTCCAGCTATCTACCTAAGAGAAATGAAAACATCCATCCACACACATGCACAAAATGCAGATAACTGTTCACAGAGGCATTGTTCGCAATAGCCAAAAAGTATAGCCTACCCACACTTCCATCAACAAGTGAATAGTTGTGCAAGATAAGAGTATCATAAAATAGAATATTAGTCATCCACAAAAAATGATAAAATATTAAAATACACACAACATAGATGGACACAGAAACATCTTTCCAAGTGAAAGAAGCAAAATGTAATGTACAAAATATGCTCCCATTTATATTAAAAGTCTACAGACTTCAAAAACCAAAAAATAGATTAGGTGGGTTAGTGGTTACTTGGGGTTGAAGGGGAAAACTCTGACTAATTATGTATGGGAATGAAAGGCCTTTGAGAAGTCACAGAAATGTTCTAAAATTACATTGTGGTGGTGGTTGCACAACTGTGTAAATTTACTAAGAATCGCTGAACTGTACCCTTAAAATGAGTAAATTTTATGACATGGAAATTATATACCAATAAAGCTATTAAAAGCGGATAGACCAAAAATTTAGTTAGTATCATCCTTTTGAGTCTGATGGCTATAAACATGATTGATTTTTACCTATGAAGACTAGATTTATGAAATAGTTACCTGATTTTTCCAAGAACAGTAAAGAGGAAGGTTGAGGAAATCAATCATGCCAATACTTCGGGTCCTAAATTCCCAGAGAATGTGAAATTGTAAATCATTATAATGTACTAAAGTATTTAACTTTGTTTTGCATGTATGTTAAAGTAAATTATAAGACATTCAACCATGTGTAGTAAAACTCTCGCCTTGAGACTAAAATAGTCTTATTAAAATAAATTTCAACTCTTTAAAAATCAAATCCAGAACTCTTCTCCTAAATCAATGTGAAAAGAAATGAGATCACGTAGTCATGGTAGATAAAGGCCACTTGCACTCTAAATGAAGCACCACATTTAAACTTTCTTTGACTGAAGCTTTCTTTTTGAATGGTAAAGTCCAATTGTACGCATTCTAAGTAGTAAGCTTGGTTGGAGACTTTGAGAACATGAGTCTTTGGGGATATAAGCTCCATTTACCTATCCTGCATCAGATCATTTCATGATAGAGCTCTAGGAGGTAAACAGGCAAGTGAAAGAAAGGAATAAAAGATGAAGAAACCAGAGAAGAAGGATCAAAGCACTTTATTTATTTACATATTTATTTTTAACCAAGAATTGTCTTTGAAAAACAGCAGAGGGATTCAAAGAAACTTTCTCCAGATTGCCTTTGAAAAAACACAGAAAAATGATTCAAAGCACCTTTCTATATAGAGTCTGAATAACACAAGACGGTGGAATACACTGTAAACAATAAAAAATAAATGCAGTTACAACAGGCATTCTGTTTAGTATGTATCTGTACTGTACAGTTTTCAGTAGTTTTCTCTGTTTTACTTTGTGGAGAGTTCACTATATAAAGAATTATTCGTACACAACTTCCTCTCTCGTACCCAAGTCATATTATAATTTATTATTATCTTTCTCCTTGCATTAGAAAATAATAAATAAAATTTATATTGTTAATTCTTATAGCACTTTTATGGGCAATAACGTAGTCTGGTCTTCGCAACGTGTTACAGGTAGGTACATACAATTATCCTCAGTTTCCATATGGAAAAAATAAGACAAGTTACTTGACTTGGGAATGTCACAAATTTAGCAATTTACAAAGTTGGAGCTCAAAACCTTAAGTTACCCTTTCCAATCCAAGATTTCTGCCACCTGCATACTCCCCAGCTCTTATTGATTTGGGGGTGGGAAAGAGGTTGGCGGTTACTGGTAATTACCCTACAATTTTAAAAGAGGAAAAGATAAATATGAACTCACTTGATGATTTTATTACCTATTTTAGGGTGCATAAAATAAAGTGTTTCTGTTTATTTTGGTTTTAATGTATTTTTGAGTATGACAGTTCCTGAAACAATCTCCAGGATGAAGACTGCACTTCTCTTCCTTGTCTCAGAGTGGCAAATGGGTTCTCGCCTTCCACCTTTCTCATTTCTTCTGCTGCAAAGCATGCACTCCTTTGTGGGGATTTTTCCTGTTTTTTTTTTAATAAAATGCATCTTCCCATTTTGCTCTTCCTCAGTATAATTAGATGATGGTCTTCACCTCTTTCTTGAATTTCTGTTCCTCACATGGCTCACTAATGAGTGATGAGATTTCTCCTCTAAGAAAGGAGTGATTGCACTTCCTCTCCCTTCTCCTGACATGTAAAAGATGCAGCGTCTCACAAAAGCAACTTCCATCAACCAGCAAAATAATTTTTTCCACCATTTGTAAGCGAATACTTTTACTTATGGGAAGGAAATTTAGCAATCAGATTGAAATTACTGTCAAATTTAAATCTTTTATTTTCAATGATTCCAATTATTTTGAGTACCAAATGCTTTAATTATCTCAAGAAGGCAATTAATAAGCACAATTATACACACTAAAAAAATCTTCATCAATTTGCATAGCATTTAAATAATTTTGTGTGTGTGTTATAAATGAGTACACTCCCCAGACAATTCAGGGAGGTGAGTTCTTTTTCTTTATAACCTGAAGTGTCAAGACCTTAGACAATGTATCATGGGGCAATGGGTTTTCCAGTATAGATTTGCTTTTTCTTTTTGCTGCATTTGTGTAAACTTACAAAGATTGTGCTAAGTAAATTCACAGTTCATCCCAGTGATGACACCACAAGATAAATATTTCTTTTGAAGAACAATTTTATTTTCCAACTCTTCTTCTTAATCATCTTCTTAATACTGATATTTAGTGTTAGCTTTATCATTTGCTAGTTCTAATATATAGGAAGAGTTGCCCATCATTTATAAAAAGAAATTTTCTGATTAAACTTTATTCCATCTTAAAAGGGTTTAGTAAACTATTATCATCTAATGAAAATATATTCTGAGTCAATTAAGAGATACATACTAAAAAGATCTTTACAGAGTCTCTATTTCAAAAATGGTGTCCTATATAGAAAGTCTCTAAACTTCCCAAAGTTCCTTTTTAGAGAAGGAGTTTCAGAATATTACATGGGCACAGACATTTTGGCTGCCTGAATTGCTTTTGTGCAGTTTGTGTCAAAGTTATAAATGCTCTAGTTACCTGGATAGTGTGCATTGTATTTGTTAGGTATAAATTTACCCCTGCTTCCTGCCGCTTCCCAACTGCTTGGTTACCACGTGCACAGGAGTGTTTATTCCAATTAAATGTGGTGTTTGTTTTTCTATTGTTGTCATAATTGTCTTAGAAGAATGGTCTGAAGTTCTATCCCAGTTGCTACAAAAGGTATTAGGACATCTTTTTTTTTTTTTTTTTTGAATGGCTGATGAACACTCCATAGTATAGATATACCACATTTTATTAATGCACTCATGTATTGATGGGTACTGGGTCATTGCCACATCTCTGTGACTGTGAATTGTGCTACTATACACATTCAAGTGCACATGACTTTTTAATAGAATGCCTTTTATACCTTTGGGTAAATACTCCCTAGTGAGATTGCTGGATTGAATGGAAGATCTTTCAGCTCTTTGCATACTACATTCCTAGAGGTTGTAGTAGTTTGCAGCCCGACCAACATGGTATAAGTGTTCCTTTCTCTCCATATCCATGCCAGCATCTGCTGTTTTGGGACTTTTGAGCAAAAACCATTCTCACTGGAGTTAAATGATACCTCACTGTAGTTTTGATTTGCATTTCCCTGATGAGTGGAGATGTTGAGCATTTTTTCAAATATTTACTGGCCGTAAGTCTATCTTCTTTTGAAAAACTTCTGTTCATGTCTTTTGCCCACTTTTTAATGGAATTGTTTGATGTTTTCTTGCTAATTTGCTTAATTTTTTTTGTAGATTTTGGTTCCTAGCCCTTTATCTTATGGAGAACATACAATTGCTACCTACTTTCTCCCATTCTGTAGGTTGTCTTTTTGCTTTATTGATTGTTTCCTTGGGGGTGAGAAGCTTTTTAAATTAATGCAGAATACAAATGTCTTCATATAATAACTGAGAAAATGCCAGGAAGGCTATGTTAGTTTGATGAAAATAGTTCATATTGTATATGAAACCAGCACATTGTACCCCTTGATTGCACTAATGTACACAGCTATGATTTAATAATAAAATAAAGTTAAAAGAAAAGACAAAGAAAGGAAAAAAGTTCTAGTAGTTATATTAAAAACTAAAAGAAACAGGTGAAATTGACTTTTATAATACATTTGTTTAACCCAGTATGTCCAAAGTTTTCTCATTTCCATATGTAATAAGTATGACTCTAGTAATAAAATAGCTTGCATTCTTTTTCACACTAAGTCTTTGAAATGTGCTGTGTGTTTGACACAGCACATTTCAGTTCACACTAGCTGCATTTCAACAGACCCAAGTGGCCAGGGGCTAACGTCCAGGGCAGTGTGGCTTTGGAGCCTCCGAATCCTCTGAATTTATTCTTTCAGAATAAAGGAGCAAAGTTCACAGTATTTTGAAAACTCTGTTGGGGTGTTCTTATAATAGCACATGCAGTCCATCACTGTTGCTCAGGTTGAGATTCTTGCTCTTAAGATTCTTCAAGCTCCAAAGGCACGAGGAGCTTCTGTTCTCAGCCAAACAACAATGAAGTGACAAGGCAGCCTTTGCCTCTGTAGGGGACAAGTGGGGCATCCAGCTGGCTAGAGCAGTGAGGTGTGGGCTTCTGCTTTGTCTGCCTCCAGTTCTCATCACACAGCATCACCCCTATACTCTCTTTGGTCTTACTTCACCTCTCATTGCTACAGAGGGGGAGAAGAACAGAAGAAGAAAATCTAAATTAATAGAGGCTTCTTGTTCTGGCCTGCCAAATTAATGAGCATGGCCTGTACTAGGTGTTCGTGCGACAGGGGTTTATGGATAAGTCAGAAAGAGGATTTGTACTCAAATATCAGACACACCATAGTGTCTGGCCGGTTATACTGTGCACGTTTTCATTCCCACATCGTCCTTCTCCAAATCATTTGTCCTCTGCTGGATTTTGACAAAGCACCTGCACAGAATAGCAGGCACACAAAGCCCGGAAGAGCAACACTGGTTTGCCTATAATCTGTTTGTGAAGAGATCAGGACGTGGTTGAAGGGATTTTAATTTCAGAGCCCAAGTCACCAGTCTCTTTTTGTCAGGCAATTAGTTCCACCGGCTGGGCAAGAATGCCACGATGCAGTGTCCTGGGAGCCAGGAAAGGAAACAGCACGTCCTTTTATGCTTCCTCAGAGTGTTCCTCGTGCAGGCTCCCTTTCTCCCTCTACTTTATTTTGGGTAAAATTTCCTGCTCAGCACTAGGCTCCATGACTTCCCTAGGGCACAGTGCTGTGACAGCGCCACACAGGCATGTAGATGGCCAGAAGGACAGGCCTGGGAGCCAGATCTGTGTGGGTAAGGACCTGGAGGGAAGCCAACGGTTAGAAAAAATCTTAACAGTGGTTACTACTTCTGAACCATCTGGTAGTGTGTTAATATCTTCATGTGTGGAATTTGTTTTTTTTCAATAATCCCAAATTGTAATAATTAATATTCACATTTTGCTGATGATGACATTGAGGGGCAGAGAGAGGTTAGTCATTTGCCAAAGTCACGTCTATAAGAAGTGCAGAGTCAGGGTTGAGACATGGTGCTCTGTGTCCTGCACTATGCTGGCCACTCAGCAGCCCCAGGACTTTGGGAAGGGACTAGGTGTGGGTAAGGAAGCAGGACAGCAGGTGCCAGACAAGGCACTTCCACACACTCAACAAGGACTTTGTCTGGCTCTGGTCAGCTCCCTCCATACCCACGGCCTCTGACTCATCCAAGGACAATGTAGGCGCAGAGAAGGCACCACTGTAACCCCATCTGATTCAAAACGACCATGAGAGGAAACGTGGAAATGTATCATCTTCTTTATTTGTAATTACTTTACCTGAATGAAAGGGACCATCTCACATTCCCAAAGCTGACTAAAATAAGTTTCTAAGTTATTTTAATCATTGAGTGACAACTCACCTACAGAGATTGCAAGCTCCTGAAGCAGGGACCATTTTCATGCATTTTTATATCTACTTCCCACAGCACAGGTAGAGAACATTTTTGTGAGCACAGAAAGTTCTATGGGACAGCACTGCTCTGAGGCAAGTGGGACCAGTTGGTAACAATCTAACAAAATATTCTTCAAAGCCAGAAGTGTAATTTAACAAGTTTTGAATGAATAAATGAATGAATACCACCACAGAAGCGTTTTCTTCATATAGGCTGAGATAGTTACAGTGATCAGTCTTAGACTGAATTAGTGCTTTCCATGGCAGCTAATTCCCTTTTTCAAAATGAATCATCAGAAGAGCAAAATAATTCATTTCTTAAAGAAGTCAAGGTTCAATTTTAAATGTTGTATCAAGTGATGGCAAGATGCTAGAGTGGGTTCGTCAGTGATTTCCACTATTTAGCAGCCATTTAGAAGTAAGGCTAGTGAAATATTTGTACAAATAGGGCATTTAAATTGTCAAAACTAACTCTATTTAGATGATGAATTGATTCATACTTACTGATAACACATTTTATCTACTTTGTAGATAGAGCTTACACTGTATTGTGATTATTATTTTAGTTAATATCATGTCATCTGTTTATGCCAGGAGACTGGCATTGCATTTTAGAAAATGATGGAGAAGTCAAAGGCTCAATACATTTAAGCTTTTGTTCCACCCTGAAACCCAGCCAGGAATATTCAAGATATTCTGAGTCCCCTTTTCTTGCCTTGTGCTGGTCTCACCTATATTTTAGGGACACTTGAATAAAAAAGGAATAGTAAAACATGCCACAGAGGCCTGGCTTCTTGTCTTCCCTCCAGGTACTAACTAGGCCCTATCCAGCTTACCTTCCAAGATCGGACAAGATCGGGTGTGTTCAGGGTGGTATGGCCATAGACAGTTTTGTCTTCTTGTACTAAATCTCTCAGAAAGTGTGGAGTATCTGAAATTGCTAGATGCCCTAACCAGACTCTTGGGGAAGGAGTATGAATTACTCGTTCAGCATTTTGGTATTTTATGGAAGCATGGCAGAGACTGCGGTGTGTGTAACTCCGTTTGCATAAGTCCTTACTTTCAGCAGCCTCACCATTGAGAATGCCTGTCCTTCACTAAGGCTGAGCCAACACGATGGGTTCATTCATTTATTGGGTGTCTGTCAGTGCTAGGCACCTGTAACACAGTGCCACGGTGATGAAGGCCATGCTCCTGCTCCAGGAGGTCATGGTCTCCTGGAAGCTCAGACGAGTAGGCCCAGGATAACCACAGAGGTGATCCTCAGTGGGGGTGAGGAGAGACTGCTGATGGAGCCGTGTCATTCAGCCTATGGGACAAGAAAAGGCTTTCCAGGAAAAAGTAATAAATGATGTCATAAAGCCTAGATAAAGGTCATTCAGGTGATCAGGGAAGGAAAGACAGTACAAGAAAGAGCAGGGCTTGACTGGGTCTATGGTGGAAGTGAGTGTCACTTAAGGGCAGAGATTCTGGGCACAGAAGTCAGTGTGGTAGGAAAAGGGGCTGGAGTTATGCTGAGTGATGTAGTCACTGAGAGCCACATTTGGCTGTTCATTTTAATTTTAAGTGAATTAAACTTAAATAAAATGAGAAATGCCATCCCTCAATTACACTAGCTGTATTCAAGTGCTTAGTAGCCTGGCTACTATATTGGGTGCAGATATGGAACATTTTCACCATCACAGATAGTTCTATTGTACATGGCTGCTCTGGAGGCTGGCAGGGGCCAATTGGTGGTGAACTTTGAATTACATGTCAAGGTGTTTGGACGTTATTTTGAGGACAACAAGATGCCACTGATGCATTTTATATGGGGGGGGGAAGAATGATCAAACTTGTAAGCAAACAGGTCATTCCATAGGGCACAGAACAGAGGACAGAGAGACAAGGCCAGGAATTAGATCAGTAAAGAGAGGATTGGGTTCATCAGGGCATAAGATGGTGGGGGGCTGGAAGGGGTAATAGAAGAGTGTTTAGACTCAAGAAATATCAAGAAGTAGGATAAACAAGGCTTATGAATCAATAGGGAGCAGCATCTAAACAGATGTGTGGGGCAAGGAGGCATGATACTATTCCGGGTGTGGGCACCGAAAGAGTGTGCCATTAACCTAGATGGGAAGCAAGAGAGAGAAGTGGTGATAAGGTCAACTTCATTTTTGCTATATTTGAGGTATACGAAGAGGCACCCAGGGGGCCTTCAGAAGGCATTTGAATAGTCAGGGATGAACAGCCAGGGAACAAATCTGGGCTGAATAAAGACTTTGAAGTCACAGCATGTAGATGGAGTTGAGACCATGGGAGTAGACAGGTTCCTTGAGGAGAGACATGCAGAGCGAGATGCTGAGAGGGCTGGGGATTCAGTTCCCTCAGGGAACACCGATGGCATGGGGCCAGCCCAGGAAGAGCAGCACAGGAAGTAGCAGTGAGCTAGACAGAGAGCCAGGAGACACTGATGAGGTCCAAGGAAAGAGAGAATTTTAGGAAAAAGGAGAGGTCTTCATGTCAAATGCTACAAAAAGCACACAGGCAAGGGCTGGAAGGTGTAGATGATTGGTGACTGTGGGGATGGCACCTCCGGGGAAGACAGGGGCAGAAGGTACATTGCAGTGGGTGAACGCAAGTTGAAGAAAAAAATGACAGCAAGTATTAACAACTCTTTCAAGAAACTTGGTGATGAAGGGCATCAGTGGTGGCTGATGTCTCTCCACATCCTCTGTGCTATCTTCAAGCCTGCCTCATGTTGGGCTGTGAACTGTTGGGGCACTGCTCTAGGCACGTTGCAAGTACAGATGGGCTGTCGCATCCTTAACATCTTCCTTGTCCTGGTGTGGGCCTTACAGGTGGAAAATGCTCTGTGGACATTTGTTTCATGACTTTCCAGCTTTTAAATGTTCGGGCTCTGGTTGGACTTTAATAAACAAGCGTATAAAGTGTGTATATTTTCACATGGTTTCCTCTTTGGCAACTTTCCCATTCTCTGTTGAATGACAAGGTCTCAGTTCTAGCTGAGAAATGATGGTAAGGCCATGGTTTCATTGACTCTCATATTTCTAGGAAATTGTGTGAGCAGGTAGGGGTTAAAAAATCAGGAGCCATATAACAAGGACAAATATGTGTTAATAAAAAATTTTATTATGATTATTTACACCAACTCCTTGATAAGCATATAAATGTAAACTTTTATGGTTGGCATATTTCACATATGATTTACCCAAATTCTGAGCTAATGCTGTCGTTTGAGAGTGAAGGGAGTGAGAAAAGTTTGTTATATTCACAGAATATACACACACGTGCACTGGACACGTGTCCCTCCCTAAGCCAGTGGTATAGACACCGCGCCGTTGGCCCTGCTTCTGCCTCGCAGGTGGGCGCTGGCCTCCATCACATCGTCCGCGTGCTCCTCACTCTTCTTTTCCTTCAGACTGTTGATGAATCTGAGGGTAATTTCATCCCACTCTTCAGGCAGAAGCATCAGCAGAAACCCAATGCAGATAATGATGGTGGCGGCCAGGCGCACGACGTTGAATATCACCTCCTGCTTCAGGAGGTCCACAGCTAGGAAAGAAGCAGCGAGTCAGTCACAGCAAAGTCACTGTCACTTCTAGAGAATTGTTATTCTCTTGGGCTGCTGTTTCCTTTTCCCGCATCACTGTCTGGATTTGCTTTGCATTCCTCCTGTCTGAATCAGATTTATCTTTCAAGGCTCAGTTCTACTCCCATGAAACCTGACTTAGTTACCCTCCTAGTTTTCTCTCCTACTTTTGCTCTGCACCCCTTCGCCGCTTCTCTAGTTTCACTGGACCATTGGAGATTTTTCAAATGAGATAGATTAGTTTGTGTCGAGATCTTCGTACAGTCTGTTCTTGTTCAAAGTTTAATTGTGGTGAAATTTATATGATATAAAATTAAATATAATTCAGGCAAAATTATATAAAATTCATATAATATAAAATTACCCATTTTAAAGTGAATTTAGTACATTCCCAATATTGTACAACCACCATGTGTATCTGGTCCCAAATCATCTCCATCAGTTCAAAATAAAGTGCCCTGCCTATTAAGCAGTTAGTTATTCCCAGCCCCTCTCCCCACTCCCTAGTCCCTGGCACCCCCCAATCTGTTTGTTTTTTTGGTATGGGTTTATCTATTCCATATAAATGGAATATTCATATTCTGAATGTTTCATGTAAATGGAATCTCAGTATGTAACCTTTTGTGACTGACTTCTTTCACTTAGCACAATGTTTTTGAGGCTCATCAATGTCATAGATGTGTCAGAACTTGGCCCCTTTTCGTGGCCGAATAGTATTCCACTGTATGTAAAACAGTGTGCTTGTCCATTCGTCTGCTGATGGCCACTGGGGATTTCCCCCTTTTGGCTATTGTAAAGGGTGCTGCTGTGAACATTCATGCACAAGGCTATTTTTGGACCCCCATTTTCAATGTTTTGGAGTATACACATGGGAGTAGAATTATTGGTCATCTACAAACTGTTCTTTTTGCTTTAGATTCCTGTCCTTCCTCAAATCCCACATTAGTTATCCAGCCAAACCCTCCCTTAGACGTCTGTTTATCCTTCTTGCAGAATGCCTCTCCCAGGGTTCTCAAAGCATCCGGTACTCACTCTGTCCAAGCAGCCCTCTCTGTGTTGAATCACTCAATCACTTTGGCTCCCTCTCTGCACTACATGGTCCTGAGGCAGGAAGTGGGCCTTATTCATGGTCTGTCACAGTTCCTGGCACACACTAGTGCTCAGAAATCCTTTGTTGAATGAATGAATGCATGAACCCCCGGCAACTCCCCCCCACTCTGGTGTTCCTTTACTCTGAATGTCTTACAGTCTCTGGACTGTCTCACGCAACTTGTCACTTAATAGTAAATTACTCTGTAGAGTTCCAGGTTGTTTCTTATAGGTTGGTCCTTTCCAGATTCAAGTATAAGCATCTTAAGGGAACAGCAAGGCAATTTTTTTGTGTTTGTTGTTTGTTTTACAGCCCTGACCACACACTCACTATGCGCTCAGTAAACATTTCCTGATTGTCCTAGAGGAAAGAAAGGTGGCTGGCTACTCAAGACCGGAAATCAGAGGACTTTAAAGTTAGGAGGGCTGTACATTATCCAGATGACCCACTTTCACTGCATGTTTCAGTGGCAGGTTCCAATGGAAACATTATCCTCGTGTCCCTGAAGCAAGCAAAATTGCTATTTCCTCCTCTTTGTTCTAGAGGGCCATCTGCTCTGCCCCCCAGGAGATGCTTCCACTACCCCCAGGGGTGGTCTGATGGGGCCACGTCCTGAACATCTCCTACACTTTCATTAGTGACGTTGACTTGTTTACTTGAAAATCCTGTGTTGGGCTGCCTTTTGTTACCATAGGGCTTCCTCTAAAAATACCACAAAATTAGGTTGTCAGGGAGATTACATGAAACCCGAACGATATATTTGGTGTTTAATTCTAAAAGCACATCCAAGTAAAAACAGCGTTTCTGTAACTGCAAATTTTAAATCTGCTGCACAGTTATTCTGTTGTCTGCCACCTTCATGGTATTTGAAAACATCTTCCCAGGCAAGGGACATAATTCACTATTGCTAGAAGGAACAACTCAAGGCATAAAATGAACATGGTAGGAGATTGTGGTGGTCAGAACCCACACATGTTGAGTGATCTCTGTACCTGCATTTCCAGGAACACTGAGCACTGTCCCAATGGAGATCAGGATTGGGTACGTCAGAGCCACACCCACGTTCACCAGGATGTTGAAGGCTGCAAAGTAAAAGAGCACACAGAGGATGGAGGGGTCAATGTGCTGGGCGCTTTTCTTCTTTGCCAAACATGACTTCTGAACTGCACCACTGGCCGGTTAATCCTCTAAGTCTGTAGATGGAAGCAGGTGTTCTTGCCTGAATTAGTTGTAGTCTTTGAATCTCCTCTGTCACCCTGGTTGGCAGTGGATGGGTAAAGGTGCATGGAGCAAATGCAAAGAGGTAAATAATCATCATACACTACTTTGCTCATCAGCATGTGAAGTAGTATGGAGTCAGCCAGAGGTTACAAGCTGGTGACTGATTGAAGTTTAGTGCTTTATCTCTTTATTACTTTGCTTTTTTATGCCATATTCCTGACAGTAAAAGGCTCTCATGTTACCGCCTAAAGGAAGGTCTATCCAATGATGGCCTAGGCTATTTTATCCCCTCTCCTGGGAAAAAGATCATATGGGCAAATGGAAGGAGGTTCGGTGTAATTCACTGAATTCCACAGGGAACTGTGAACAGGTAACCTGACTGTGCCCAGGTAACCAGGGGGGCAGCTCTGCAGAGCCAGAGGCAGGTGTGCCTTGATGCCCTTTAATTAATACCTTTGGCCCTGTTTATTAATTATAAAATTAGTTAAAATTATCATCTGTCCTCTTCAAAAATTATCAAAAATACATGTTTTCAGAGAGAAAAAATAATTGTGAATGACAGAGCATTATTTTAAAGGAGTTCAGATGTTAGAGAGATGAATATTAATAAGTATAAAAGGAAAGGGGAACCCTTCTACGCTGCTGGTAAGAATGCAAACTAATATGTTCCTTTTGGAAAGATGCTTGGAGAACACTTTGGGATCTAAAAATAGGGCTGCCATTTGATCCTACAATTCCTCTACTAGGTATATATCCAGAAGAACAAAAATCACATTATAACAAAGATATTTGTACCCGATTGTTTATTGCAGCCCAATTCACAATTGCTAAGTCATGGAAGAAGCCCACGTGCCCATTGACCCACGAATGGATTAATAAATTGTGGTACATGTATACCATAGAATACTATGCAGCCTTAAAGAAAGATGGAGACTTTACCTCTTTCATGTTTACATAGATGGAGCGGGAACATATTCTTCTTAGCAAAGTATCTCAAGAATGGAAGAAAAGGTATCCAATGTACTCAGCCCTACTATGAAACCAATTTATAGCTTTCATATGAAGGTTATAATCCACTTACGGCCCAAGAATATGGGGAAAAGGGCAAGGGAGGGGAGGGGGAAGGATGGGTGGAGGGAGGGTAATTGGTGCATCCACACCTACAGTGCATCTTACAAGAGTACATGTGAAATTTACTAAATATAGAATATAAATGTCTTAACACAATAACTAAGAAAATGCCATGAAGGCTATGTTAACCAGTTTGGTGAAAATATTTCAAATTGTATATAAAATCAGCACATTGTACCCCATGATTGCATTAATGTACACAGCTATGATTTAATAAA
>CAUYRH010142594.1:0-39329 GCA_963574655.1 Perodicticus potto | reverse complement strand
GTATGTGCTTGGATTTACTAAATCTATTCTTAAAATTTTTCCCATAAAGAAAATTCACATTACTGAATTCTTCAAGCATATAGGAAATGACACCAATTTTGTACAATCTCTTCCTGTGAATAAAAACATAGTGAACAATTTAAAAAAAAAAAAAAAAAAAAAAAAAAATAGCCGGCATTGTGGTGGGCACCTGCCCAGCTATTTGGGAGGCTGAGGCAAGAGAATCACTTAAGCCCAAGAGTTGGAGGTTGCTGCGAGCTGAGATGCCACAGCACTCTACTGAGGGTGACACAGTGAGACTCTGTCTCAAAAAAAAAAAAAAAAAAACAGAAAGAAAGAAAGAAAAGAAAAAGAAATTGCGGCATAGAGAAATGTGTGTCAGTAACTTGTCCAAAGTCACTCATCAAGTAGAGGGATCAGGGCGTGTCCCTGTGTCTCTCTGACTGTTTCACACTGCAAGGCAGCTGCTCCGTGGACCATGCCTTGGATCTACCTTGGGTAACTTCTGTAACTAATGTTTATTATATCTCTGTATTTTTGTAACTGGCATCGTTTATTCAAATATCTGCACAGTTTTTTAAACGCTTTAGGATTTGTTTTGGTCTTAAAGGGGAGCAAACATTACAAAAGAAAATTATGTCTGTCTCTCCTTCCTCCCTCCCTCCATCTTGCTTTCGTCTAATTTCACAAAGCCTGTCGAGATCCCTACAGAACATAACACATAATCCTGTTTCTGTTTTCATTTTTCCCGATCTTAAAGAAGGGTCGATTTTGCATCTAATAAGGTCAGCGCTTATTGGATACCATAGAACTAAGAGAAGGAAATGGACAGTTTGACCCAAAGCAAAAAGCCAATTTTCTGAGCAGCGCCTGTGGCTCAACGAGTAGGGCGCCGGCCCCATATACTAAGGTGGTGGGTTCAAACCCGGCCTCGGCCAAACTGCAAAGCAGAAAAATGGCCGGGCGTTGTGGCAGGTGCCTGCAGTCCCAGCTACTCGGGAGACTGAGGCAGGAGAACCGCCTAAGCCCAGGAGTTGGAGGTTGCTGTGAGCTGTGTGACGCCACGGCACTCTACTGAGGGCGATAAAGTGAGACTCTGTCTCTACAAAAAAAAAAAAAAAAAGCCAATTTTCTTATTACTTGTCACATTTTTAATGGTCAGTCATTTTCACTTGCTTCGGATGGTCCTAAAGAAAGTTTCTTGATGTTACTATCAAAGTATGTACTGGGTAGAAATCAGGCTAATAATCATGCTCCTGACACAATGGCCACACTTGCCCAGCCTGTCACATAGGGTCCAACATTTTTTTTTTATACCAGTGTAAAAGAGTTAAGGGACATGATCTCATCATTCTTTTCCTGTCCAGCATCTATGCCAATGATCTCTTAAAACTTAAAAAAAAAATTTATAGGATCAAGCAAAGGTAATGTTTATAAAAACTAAAACAATAACATCCTTGATGACAAAATGTAGAAAGCAAATATGGACATAAGAAGATAAAACTTCACTATGATTTCACCTGTGTACCATTGCTACTTATGTGTGTGTGAATATATATCTAGACTTTTTTCTGTGTGTATAAAGGCACAAAAACATATAGCACATCTATGTATTTGATGTTCAGAGAATTAGAACTTCACAGAAAATATAATTGAGCATTCCTATTTTTCCATTTTATTTTATAAGCATGTATTATGCTAAGGGAATAAGCCAGGCACAGAAAGAAAAATATTGCATGATTATTTCACTTATATGTGGAATCTAAAAAAATTAAAAAGTCAAATAGATGAAGATGGAGAATAAAACAGTGAGCAGCGGGGCTGAGAGTGAAGGAGGAGCTGTGGAGAAGCAAGTCAAGGGTATAAAGAAGCAGATCTGTGGGATTAGGTCTAGAGGTCTAATGTACAACATGATGAGGACAATTAGTAAGATTACACTTTATTAGGGATGTTTGTTAACTAAGTAGATTTTAGCTGCTTTCATTAGAAGAAAAGTACTAAGTGAGATGATAGATATGTTAATTTGCTTTGCGATACTCACCACTTTCCTATCAATACGTATCCCATAATATCATGTTGTAATTCTCAAATATACACAATAAGATTTGTCTTAAAAGTACAAATATATTGAAATTCTTAGAGCCATGTTTGAAATGGATGCACAATACTCCAAAGTAGGTTATAGTGTAGCTTCTTTAATTATTCCAACATTAGTACATATTTATGGTTTTAATTTTTATTATGTAAAACAGTCCGGTAATGATCGCCATTGTTCATAATATGCATAAAATTGTGGTGTACATTAAATCACTTTTCATCTATAAGAAAGAAGACAGTAAGTAGGGTCTCAAGTTAACTAGTACAAGAGAAGATGAAAGGAATTTCTTCTTTTTTCTTTTTTTTTTTTTTTAAGACAGAGTCTCACTCTGTTGCTCCAGGCTAGAGTGCCTTAGCTCACAGCAACCTAAAACTCCTGGGTTTAAGCATCCTCCTGCCTTAGCCTCCCCAGTGACTGGGACTGCAAGTGTTGGCCACAACTCCTGGCTATGTTTCAGTAGAGTTGGGGGTCTGGGGGTCTCACTCTTGCTGTCTTGCTCAGGCTGGTCTAGAACTCCTGAGCTGAAGGGATCTTCCCCCCTTGGCTTCCCAAAGTGCTGGATTACAGGTGTGAGCCACTGCACCTGGCAAGGAATTTGAACACGATAGGGAATAACATGTGTAAGAACCCTGTAGCAGGAAAGAGTTCGGCAAACAGGCAAACAAAACAAAACAGAACAAAAACCAATGAACAATGAATCAAACATAATGGAAAAAGTGCAGGAGTATGAGGAGTGGAGGACAGGGAAAATAATAAAGAAAAACTGGAGAAAGAGGCAGGGCCAGAATATCCCTTGGGTGTTTTCTTTAAAAGCAAAAAAAAAGGTGTTCAATGTTTTATCTTAAAAGTAGAGTCGAGGGGTGGACACAAAGGGATTTGTGTTGTACTGAAGACATCTCTTTGACTGTAGCACAGAGGATTAGACTAAAGGAACAGCAGGATGCTCATGGGCAGACAAGTTAGGAGATTATTACTATAGTCTAGAAGGGAGATAATCATAGCTTTATGTAGGATGCTAAAAATAAAAGATGGTGACAAATGCATGGAGGCAAGAGATATTTAGGTGGCAAAACAGACAGCACTTTTTGGTGAATGACATATGGGTGGGGAGGAAAGGAAAATACATTTACAAGGATAAGCCCTAGCTTTATGACTTATACAACGGGTGCTGCCATTCAGCAAAGAGAGGAGTCCTGGGCTGGATCATGCTTGGCGGGTGGACAGTTTGTGCTCAGTTCTGGAACTCCTGTGGTATCTACACACATGCTGATGATAGGATCAAGAAGTTTTAGGAGCAGCCCAGGCTTGAGGCGTGCATTTGACTGTTATTGGTATGTAAAAGGTCACGAAAGAATGAAGAGGTTAAAATACTTAATAAGGAGATGGTGTAATGAGAAAAGTAAAGAGTATGGAACAAGCATTAAAGCACAAAAGAGGCCAAGTTGCAGGAAAAGAGTAGCTAGAAAAGTTGCAGGAACACCATAAAGGGTGTGGGAAGAGAAGGGGATAAATGAGTGAATGAACGAACCACTTGTTTCTATTTGACTCTTAAATGTGGCTCATTGGACTTTCTCTTGCGAATTCCAAGTCAGCCCCATAGATGTGTTAAAATGGTGCATATCACAGAGTGGGGAGGACTTAGGCATTATCTGTTTTTTAAGCAGGTCATTTATGATAGTTTGATCATTAATTTTAGCTAATCAGAGGAACTTTAAAAATGGCACCAAACTCCCCCATCCTGCAAAGATGGGGAGGTGAGTGAGGATTGAGGAAATGGTCATTCAGCCTGGAGGTCTCCACCAACATAAAATGCAAGTTCAGGCCAAATGTAAATGGCTGCTGCTGCTCCCTCCTGCATCATCCCAATTTTACTTTTGGACCTGGCTCTGGGAAGGAAATAGTTGATAAAAAGAGTTATTCTACATGAGCTTGGCTCCAGGTTGTACAGGGTGGTTCAAGGACTCAAGGAGAAAAGATGTTTGGTGAAAGCCTATCTGAGCTGCAAAGGCAATTGGACATCCCAAGGATACTGACATCCCATCTGAAAAAAGGAGTGCAAAGCATGCAGGAACCAAGACTAGAAAACCTCTTGAGAAACTGCACAACATTCCCACCAGCCTGCGTCTGTTGCTCTGAAGCCCCAAGGCCAAAGGACTCTGTTTGCTCTTGAATACATCTCCAGAAGGTCTTTGCTGAGGAGGGTGCAAGCTGACCCTTGGAATGATTTTAAAGGATGTAGTGTGGTGAGCCCATGGATTCATGATGAAGTCATCAGTTCCTAAGAAGAAACTGATAAGTAGATACAGATGAATATTCACTCATAGTATGTGTACGGAGAAAACAATGTGTGCTAAGTCTGTGAGTTACTCAGCAAGAGGTTAATCTAATGATCAGGATCTTATAAAAAGTGTACTCCACCCTCTAATGCAGCAGTTCTCAACCTGTGAGTCGCCACCCACAGGAACTGTATTAAAGGGATGCATCTTAGGAAGGTTGAGAACCACTGCTCTAATGTGTTTTAATTAATTGGTTCATTTATTCATTCATTTGACACAGTTTTATTGAATGCCTGCCCCGTCTCAGACATTAAGAATACTCCTGGGAACACAAGCAGACAGGATAGTTAACTTCATGATTTAGCTCAGTGATACTTTTTATCCTTTTTTAGGTTTCTTAATCATTTCTTTTAGGTTTCTTAATCATTTCTTTCCGTAGGAACCCTGGATCTGTCTTGATGTTGCAGCTTAAGACACTTTTTAATACAGTCTCAGATCCGTAACTCTCCTGAACAGCGCAGCAAAATGTCCCTGAACTAGGTCATGTTACCTGAGTGTCCCTGCAGGACAGGAGTCTGAGGAAGGACCTTCCCGCTCTCTCCCCTGCCCACTAAACCTGCTATTCCCTAAAGACTCATGCTTTTCACATCTGTCCTGTCAGCCTAAAGCAATTAGGGCATCTGGGGACATGGTCCTCATTTCTGGAGTTCCTAGTCTAATTATCTTCTAGTTGAATAAATTAACATGAAAATATAAGATATCTAAAATCCAATTACATTTTAGTTATTCTGTATAGAGACAAACTGATTTATTTTGAATACACGCATTAATTGGAAGCAGAAGATGAATTTTGTTTATCGTTTTTCGAGTGGCTGTTTTAAAGTGTCTCTCATTTTAAATTTCTTTCACCTTGTTTCCCCAAGAAGGGGGGGTTTCTCATCACAGATCCACACTTCTACCTCCCATGGAACTAGAATTCTCACTTTATTGATTCTCCATTTCAACCTCTACCCTAATTAAACCCTACCTTTTGGGTTAATTATCTTTGATTTAGTGTTTTTTCATTTCCACATTTCCACACCCTTAAAATATACAACAGTGTACAAAATAGGATAGTTTGTTAAGAAGAGTTATGCATGGGAGAGGGAAGTGAAAGAGCAAAGTGGATGGGATGGCAGGTAGGTTCTGCTAACTCTACCTGGTTCCATCTTGTCTGAGAGTTTCTCTTTTTCTTTTGAAATTAACAAATGACTAAAAAAATTATAAAACAGTTTTTAAAAAGTTGAAATGATGCCTAAAAAAATCAAAAACAAAATAAAGCAACTCATTCTAAATCTACATAGGATTGCTCGCTTAAAAATATTATTTGGCTATACAGTTTTGTGAAATATATCGTAAGGCCCAAAAGAACTGTGAACAAAGTAAATTGTAATTAGCAGTTAGTAATATTAAACAGCATGGTGGCTCGTGCTTGTAATCCTAGTGCTCTGGGTGGCAGAAGCCGGTGGATTGGTTGAGCTCAGGAGTTCGAGCAGCTTGCGCCAGAGCAAGACTCCTTCTCTAAAAATACCCAGGCATTCTAGCAGGCACCTATAGTCCTAGCTCCTCAGAAGGCTGAAGCAAGAGGATCAATTGAGCCCAAGGATTTGAGGTTGCTGTGAGCTATGACACCATGGCACTCTACCAAGGGCGTCAAAGTGAGACTCTGTATAAAAAAAAATTAAAAACTAGCATTGTTTGTATTTAATATTGTTAGTATACATAAATAAATATTGAACAATATATCAAAATGTATTCATTAGTTGTGACTAATGTGGCATGGTAATACATATAATATTAAGATAAAGAAACTGTGTAATTACTTCAAAATTGTTTCAAATTAAGATTTTTAATGCAAAAGAAAAGGAGAAATTATGAAATTAAATAAATGAATACTTTTTTCTTACATGTGAATTGAAAATACTCTTATGAACATATGATTGTTTTGTCTTTATGAAAAAAAATTACTTATATCCCAGTTTTGTCCAGGGAAATAATCTATAAGTGCTAACAATCTGTCATATTAATAATAAGCTTTGGATTGAAAATTGTTATTTCTAAATACTATTTTCCTCTAAAGGGAGTCAATAATTTTTGGTGAAATGACTGATTCCAGATCTGGAACAGAAAATGCACAAAGAAATATAAAATATTATATTTACCAGATAACAAGAAAGCTACTTATTCCTATTGGTGTTATGCCAGAAAAGTGCACAGGCACCAGTGTGAAAAGAAAGAGCTACACTGATTTAAAAAAAAAAAAAGTGAACAATTAGATCACTCAAACAAAATCTGGCTGTAACAGATTAATTAGAACTCATCCTTAAGTTCATAATGACACAGAAATACATCTCATTGATCACTTTAGGAAATTGGTGAAGTACAAAATTGTTATTCAGAAATCTGGTAGCAAGAAAATGGGAGAAGGGGAACTCAAATATTAATCCTGCCTTTCTCATACCAATATATTTGAGGGTAATTTAATAGTCGAAGAATACCAGTGCTTCTTTATAGAAGCATCCCACAGCTGATAAGAGCAGAAGGAATTGTAAAATAACAACACTTTGCCACCCTTAAATTAAAAATAAATCTTGACAGCCACTAAAACTGGTAGACGAAAGGCTAATGGAGAAGTTAAAAATGGATAAATCAAACCAACAGCCCCCAAACCTGTCCCATTGATAAGTATTAACATCACAGGAGAGAGGTAATAAGACAGTCTGTGGCTCTTAAAGTGATAGAGTATGTTTGTGAAAAACAAACAAACTTGGATCTGATCACATCTCCATCTGGGCTCAAGGTTTACCAAGGAAAAAAGAACATGCTAAATGACACTGTATGGCCAAATTCATGATGTGAGAAACCCGATAGGAAATAGGACTTGTTTTTTTCCAACAAACAAATGATGAGGGTGGGAGGGGAAAAGAGAGAGACTCTGAAAGAAGGAATTTTATAAATTAAAAGAGCTCATGAGACATATCAGTCAAATACAACATATGGACATTGCTTACTTATCAGTTTATAACCAAGGAAAGTAATCGATGGCACAGTCAATGGAATTGGACACTATATAATTTTAGTCTCAACACAAATGATTTCTTTTCAGGTTGAATACTCATATTGTGATTACTTTTAAAAGTTTCTGTATCATTGTCACTTGAATGTGAAATGTTTTTTTAAAAAATATAGGCTTAACATTATGAGATCTTTTCACATATTCTTAGGGCCTCCATAATCAATTAATGAGTTATGCAGAGCAGGTATTACTAGCCCTAATTTGTCTAGAAGAAAATGCAGTCAAAAATATCTAGATGTCTTATTCGAACATCTTCCAAAAAGCGGGAGAACCAAGTCCCCTAGTTGGTTGGCACCATACCTTGCTGGTTGACTACCTCAGGCTGACCATATTTATACATCAGCAAAAACCAGAAGGTAGTCACAGCTTAGCCTAAAAGCTCTTTTTCATTTTTTAATCAAATGTGCTTAATTTCACCTACCACATTCAGACAAAACACACACACACACACAAAGGCAGATGGCCTAAAATCAGCCATGTCTTCCTTTTGACTCATATCCAGTATCAAGAGCTCTCTTCCATACACTTTCTGTACATACTTAATAAAAGAAGCAAACTCTAGGTAACTAAGATTTTAGCTACCTTGATTTTAACATTAACCAGTATTCAGTAATCTACCCCAATCACTATCTAACATTAAGGTACCTGATTTAATAAATCAAATGTTACTAGCTTATCTGAATTCCACATATATTTGTATGTTTTCTATAGCATGATTTTCTACCCATCTTTATAATAACATAATCATAAGGATTGCATATTATTCCTGCCAAAAGTCTAAATTTCCTCACTTGGTGAATATTTAGATTATTTTCTATATTTTTGTATTACAGACAAGTTTTGGTCTATATCCACGTACATAAGCTTTTATGCGAATTGTCAGCTAATTCTTCAGGATTGCTTTCCAGAAGTGGAATTAACGCGGATCAGAGGAGTTTTAAGGTTCTTATTAATACTGCCAATAAAGCTTTCCAAAAGTATTGTACTCAGCCGCATGCCTGCCAGCAATGCATCTCTGTACACCCTCTGCAGCAGGAAGACTCCGCAGATCGCTAAACCTGGGTATACTTGACTTGCAACTCTTCTGGGCCTTTAGCCTGACGTGTATTTGGTCTTGCATTATGTATTGGGTAAGAGTGGGGGGAGGAGGAAGAGCTGGAGGTATTCTTTCCCTTAGGCTGCTTTTCACAGTCCATTTTTTGTGTTGTGGCTTTGCCCAGAAATGGTTTCATTCAACACTGCCCCCGTTTTGATGCATGAAGTCACTAAATTCTTCCACTTCTTAATCCCCTTAATTCTTTCGGTGTGCTGGCTGGTTGAAAACAAAAGGAATAAATAGTTGGCACACAGGAAGTGATGCATGTTTCAAGTGAGGTTTCCTCTCTGTAAAGCTGGGTGATTACGGCTCAGCTGCCTCTGCCTCCATTTTCAAATGGTTCCGTGCATGGCTGCAGTGGTGTCAAGATGGTTCAATAGCCATCTTGTCCAGCCCACCGGTCAGAATCAAGCTTAGTTCTGCACTGTTATTTCAGGCAGTATTTAGAATTTGCTAATCAGAGAACTGAAACAAAGTGCAAAACAAAGACCTTCCTTTTGGTTTTTGTTTTTCTCCTGCTCCTTTCCTATTTCTAACTACCTGGAAAGCTGAAACATGTTCCACACTTTAAAAAAAGATACATGGGACTTAAAAACACACTGTGACTCAAAATAAAATATGAAAACATATGATTTAAATCCCCATCTCCTTTCCCTAAATTCCTTTTTTCCTTTTACTAAGAATCTTTGAAGGCCTTACTAAAAATGTGAACAAGGGGTAAAAAAATAAATAAAAATTTAAACAAGGGGTATAAGATATAGAATCTCTCTTCAAACCAGATTCATAGCAGTAACCTATAAAAGTCCAAGCTTGGGTCGCCACGCGCATTTCAGCACCCAGGAATTGATTCATTCCTTCAGTAGCCATCTTGCTCATTATATGCCATTATCTTGCTGATTATAAATGATTCAAGACTAAAAACAGTACAATTCATATTCCTGAGAATATCAACTTCAAGGAAAAGACTAACTATTCATGATTAACCTTAATATAGGATCTTTCAGAAGAAAATACAGCTCTGACTCTTGCCACTTATAAAAGCCCATTGAAAAACAAACGAACAGAAAAGATGTCAAGAATATTACAAACCACCATGAATGTCTTAGCTACATATTTGTAATGCCATTTTGGTGTATTTTATTAAAAATGACCTTTAATCAGCAGTGAATAAATTTTTGTGAATTAACTTTTTCCTTTTTAATATTTTTTCTTCTGTAGTTTTCCCACAAACAGATCATTCAGAGTTTCTGAATCTTCATTTCTGGAAAATACCACCCAAACATCTAACACAGGTGTGTTTATTGTGAAGAATCCTGAAGAATCAGGACTTGGTGACGTAGACACGGTGAAAGGTGTCATAGCCCTTTGACTTGCTCAGTCTGGGTGTGGCCATGTAAATGTCTTGACCTAATTTCCCTGTGTTGCAAACCTGCCTATCCACTGTCGGCTGTGGAAACTGAGCCCCAAAGGAGAATCTCCAGCCCTGACTTTTCTCTCTATGAGATGTAGGCCTGATCTTGCTAGAGGTCTTCCCTACCTGGAGTTTCATCAGTGAGTAACAATTTCTGGATAATCTCCTCTGATTTCCTCTTTAGCTCTTTGCTATGCCTCTGGAACTGTTAGGAATAGTCATAAAAGTAAAGAATTTTCCCTAAGTGTTCTCCAAACTTCTTACCAAAAGGAACGTATTAGCTTGCATTCCCACCAGCAGTGCAGAAGTGTTCCCTTTTCTCCCCATCCACGCCAACATCTGTAGTATTTATTTGGGTTTTAAAGAAATGTAATCTTGTTATGCTGCCCAGGCTGATTTTGAACTCCTGGGCTCAAGGGATTCTCTTGCTGCAGCCTCCCGAGTAGCTAGGACTACAGGTGCGTGCCACCACTCCCAGCTTCCAAGCTCTTTCTTGACGTTGAACTTTTACTTTTATATTCCCCATGTTTCTCTAGTTTTTTATATGGTTGCTATGATTTATGCAAGTGTCCACCCAATTCTCTCCCAAGAAAGCTATTATTTAATTAGCTATTCACCCACTTTATAGCCCAATCATTACCAATTTCCTAGCTCTGTTTTTTTTAATATAAATTATTGATACTTACAATGTACACTATTCAGGTGGTAGTTACTCAAAAAGCCCAGACTTCACCTCTACTCAATATATCCATATAACAAAACCACACTTGTAACCCCTGAAGCTATAAAAATTAAAAATGTTAAAAAAAATCACTCATATAAATTTCCTCTCTTATTTGCTGCTGAGACCATAGTGCCTAGCACAGTACCTGACATATAGCAGAAAACAATAACAATTTAGCACATAAGTTAGCAAATGAATGAATTTAAGAAATACATCAGATGATTTTAATCTCTTTCTACCTTTACATTTTTTGACAACCTGATTACCAGGGACTAATATTTAACTTTTCTGCCTAAAAGAGGGCTTTGGCAGCAGTGTGTGAATATCAGCCTTTCTGGCATTATGTGAAAGAATACGGAGAGTGCTCTGTGATCATTGGAAGGAGCTTCCTTGCTTACAGACTGAGAAGCTGAAAAGGTGCCTGAACTGCTGCCCATTTCAAATTCCAGAAAGATGATTGGTGACAAATTGCCCTCATTCAGAAGGCAGCACTGATCAGCAAGACTTACCAACCGCCATTAGGAGTCCAAAGTAGAAATTCCTACAATCAATAACAGATTGATAATGAAATATTGATCGGGGAGCACATTGCAGGGCAATTTTGTCCATTTCCTTGAAGGAGCTGGTGCCTACTTAGTCTGTAGGGCCTGGACTGGCCTTCAGCCCCAGTATTTCCTTCTTTAATGGTTGATTACGATGCTTATTTGATGCTGTCAACAAATTGTGGCTATTTCTGATTTTCTTGGGGCTTTTAGAACTTTTCTTTATTTGTCCTATTTCTCTCATCCTCTCCTTTTATATATGGCTTGAAAATGAGGTAGCATGGCTTAGAAAAAGCCTCACTGAAGGCAAAGTTTGAAATCCGTCCATGGGTCTGGCCCAGCAGCCATGGCTATAGTTCAGAGACAACTCTGCCAGACAGCTGAGCATTTGCTTACGTCAGACATCACTTCCTCTGCTTCCTCTCCCGTTCTGTGCCTCTCCGAACCCTGGACAGATGGAGTGTGTTTGCACAATGTCAGATGGTACTGCCTTTTGGCTAGAGCTCTAATCAGAGGGCCCTGGTGCTGAAAATCACCCCTTTTTTCCCTCTGTGCAGAAGTCATAATTCACAGGCATCAGAAAATGTGCTATCAACAACTACCTCCTTCACTTCTTCCTCACTCTTGTGCTTCTTTTGACATCCAGAGAATTTGCCATCTAAGAATAGAGAGAGACACATTCCTTCCCAGAAACCAGTGTAAGATGCAGTGAAGTGCACTGGCCCTAGAGTCGCAGGGTCGCACTGGAAGCTGGTTTGGCCTCTTCTTAACTTCAAAACCTTTCCTGGCATAATAGAAGGAACAAGGGTTGAGGTTTAAAGACATAGACTTGGTTTCAAATTTTAGTTCTGGCACTTATTAACTAAGACAATTTTCTTGTCTCTGAGACAATTTTCTTGACTTGCAAGCAAAATTATGATTTTTACATAGCAGTATTTCTTTATAAAAGTAGATTACCAATGGAATATCCTTCAGAGCCCTAAACTCGGTCTCAATTTGCTGATCTGTAAAAGAGGGGACCCTGGCTGGCTATGGCCTTCCATGTCCTGCCTGAAAGCAGAAGTCATTTTTCTATTTCATAGAACCATATGTTAGAACATGCACACAGGCTGTGCTCTAAAAACTTGTACCCACACAAAATGTAGTGATTGTCTTCACTAGGTGGTTTTTAAACTAAGAAATTGGCCATGACATTTTAAGCTATTATTGACCTAGATAAAGAGTGTCAAACTAGTGAAGTGAATCAACCAGAGGAACAAAGTTGAAAACCAGCTATAAATTAAATTGGAACTCCCTCTGAACTGAGAAAATATGGGTACGTTATATGACCCATATGGCTGCATTTCCACAAAGCTTGGAAATAAATGGATTTGGGGGCAAAATTGATAACAGAAAGGCAGGACTCAAAGGAAAATGGCATCTCAGAAGTTTCCTGGGGATGAGGCTAGCTCATCAAAAGACATAGCAGCACTCATCATTCAATGCAATTAGTGTTGGAGCTAAGCTGTTCTAAGGATCCAACTCATTCTGTTGGAAGAATGCATTCTCTTTATTCCCCATGCCTGCAGGGTCATATTACTGAGACATCCTGGCAGTTATAAATGTTGTTAATGTTCTTTCTAAGATTGGTCCCCCAAACGTGGACATTTCAATCTGAAAGTGGTATTTTTACCTTCCTGTTTCAGGAAGTTATATTAGGTCGCAAGAGCCTAATGTTTCTTCTACAGTGGCTATGGGGGAAAGAGATAAATTGCAAGAAAAAAAATTTAAATAAATTGGGGAGGAGCTATTGAAGAAACAAACCTAAACCTAGATGAGCCCTATTTTGGTGAGTTGAAGATCACCAAATATTTACTTCTGTAGGGTTATTTTCTGATTGGGGATATCAATATCTGATATCTAGGGATAGGCCAGAGAGGGATGCACAGACTCTCCTGGGCAAAGGGAAGCCAGGGTGGCCATCGCGGTCATGAAACCAGACGAGTCTCAAGGCACAGTCAGCTCTCCTCCTGGGTGAGTCATTGAATTGCAGTGGGATGGGAGACTGAAAATTTCATTTTCTTCTAAAAAATGGAATAAGAGCACTCAATCAATCAAGGGGATTCCAAAATCATGTTTCCCACACTGGAGTGTCCAACCCCACAGGCCACAAACTGATTTGTGAGGACTGTTTTTGCTTATCTGTGGTGTCAGATATCATGAAAAGTATGCACAGACCATTTTTTTGCTAGTCATCTTTCCTTAGTGTTTGCATATTTAACATGTGGCCCCAAATAACTCTTATTCTTCCAATGTGCAATAGAGAAAACAAAAGGTTGGACACCCCTGAGTAGAGGCTCTTATCAGATTGTGTCTTAAAAAGTGGCTTACACAGCACGCGCTCACTTCCTCACAACATGTGCTAAGTTTTCACAGGTGTGGGATGGGAAGATAAAGAGGTAATCTTAAAATTTCTGAAGGGCAGAACTTAAGTCTTACGATCTTCAGATATCAGGAGACAAGACCTACCTGGCTCTGAACTGACAGTTGAGAGAGCCAAATCTGAGGACATAGACAAATTTTGAAACAGATTGGATCTTGCTAAATCTGCTACCCTGCTCTGATTCAAAGAAATCTCCTTTCAAACTGCAGTGATCACTTCGGGCTCTGCAGGGGGTAGGCTTCCAGGCCACCAGGAGAGGGGGTAAGGTGGACTGGGAGTGCAGAAAGGCAGGGAAAATATTTGTTCAACTTTTATGCCAAACTAGAGAAAGTCCCGGCTCATGATGGGATCTCTCTGGAGAAGGAGTCCTGGCCTTCAGTGGCTCTCCCGTGTGGTGAAACAAGAGGGCTTTGTTCACCACTCCCTTGTAGAGAGCACACAGTGAGCCACTCACTTGGGGGAGAGGACAGACTCTCGTCCTCTTTGGGATGGGTTTTGTACCTAAAATTTGCTTCTTTGGAGTTGCAGCTAGACTGAGCAGGGATGACGTGCTCTTATTCGTCTTCTCTCTCAGCTCAGCTCCCGACCTTCCGCTTTATTTGGTTCACTCTGGTCATTATCTCTCCCTCTGGATGGGAGCTTCTGTAGAAAGCTGGCTCCAGTCGGCCATCTTACCATATACTATGGAATATTATGCAGCTTAGAAAAGATAGAGACTTTACCTCTTTTATCTTTACATGGATGGAGCTGGGACATATTCCTCTTAGTAAAGTATCTCAAGAATGGAAGAAAAAGTATCCAGTGTACTCAGTACTATTATGTAACCAATATATAATCACCCACACTTTCATACGAATGATGAAACTATAGTCCAGAATGAAGGAGAGAAGAGGAAGGTGAGGGGAAGGGAGAGTGATCGGTAGAGAGTAACCTCACCTATGGTGCATATTGCAAGGGTACATGTCAAATCTATAAAGAGTAGAGTATAAATGTCTTAGCACAATAATTAAGTAAGTGAGGTGAAGGCTATGTTAACCAGTTTCATGTAAGCATTCCAAATCGTATATAAAATCAGCACATTGTACCCCATAAATACATTAATGTGCGCTGCTATGATTTAATAAAAAGTTTGTTAAGAGAAAAAAAACCTGCAATGATCATTTCTTCATCTTTTCTAACAGAAGGAAGAGGAAAATGTCTTTGGTAGAAAACAATACTACGTGAATTTTCCAAAATTATTTTATGTGAAACATCCAGAATTAAAGAAAAAAAAAATTACATCTGAGAAGAGGTGAAAATATGACCAATAATGATAAATTTTAAAAAAACAGACCCACAAATAATCCAGATATTGGAATGAGCAGATAAGAATTTTAAAATAACTGTAATTAAAATGTCATGGTAAATAAAAAATTATCAACAATATTGATGAAAAAGAAACAAAAATGTAATTTTTACAAAAAAATTTGAGTGGACATGATAGAACTAAAACAGAAAGTATTTTAAATTAAGAACTCATTGGAATGTATGCTAGTTAACTATTCCTCTCTAGCAAACCACCCCCAAAATTTATTAGAGTAAAACAATTGTTTATTATTTCTTATAGCACATACAGGCCAACTGAATAATTCTGAAGACCTGAGTCAGGCTTGGCTAACTTCAGCTGGCCACACCCATGTGTTTTCAGTAAGCTGATGGATTGGTTGAAAGATGGTTAGTTTAGGAAAGCTTCACTGATGTTTCATTTCCACTCCATGCATTCCCTCAGATTTTAGCAGCTACTCCAACAAATGGCAAAGCTTCATGGAAGAGAATGGAAGTGTTCGAGTCCTTCTGAGACATGGGCTCAGAAGTGACACGGCATTGCTTGCACTGCATTCTATTAGCCAAAGTCAATCACAGGCCAGTCCCCATGGAAGAGGGGGAGAGACTCCCTCTCTTAAAGAGAAAAACTGTAAAATCACACTGCAAAATAGGAATGCAAGGAGAAGAGAGAAATAGGAAGGGACATTTCTACATTGTATCACAGATAAGTTTAACATTCAGCTGAATAGAAGGCAGCATCAGTGAACTTGAAGGTGTAGCAAAGAAAACAAAAGAATAAAAAAAAAAAAAAAGAAACCTGGGATAGTAGAAGAAATAAGTGGGGCACTGACAAGATCTGGATATGTTTATTTTAGAGTTTCAGGAGGAAATAAAAGAGAGAATATAGAACAGAATATGTGAAGAGGCAGTTACTAATAATTTTCAGAATTATGGAAGTGATAAACACATCTCCCCAAGTAAATCAACAAACACTGATCAGGATAAAGATGAAGAGCATCACAGAATATTGTATCAAGTAGCTTCTATTGTACAACTGTCAAATACAAAAGACAAAGAGAAATGGCCTTTGTGCACGTTAGCAGCAAACTATTTAGAAAATATTTGAATATTATTTACAAGAGCATCAAAATTTAAGTATTTGGAAATAAATCTAACAAAATATGAGCAAGGTATTTAAATTAAAATTGGAAACATACTGTGAAGTGGTACAAGACAAAGAGATATACCATGTTCATGGATTGGAAACATTAATGTTACTAAGATGTCAATTTTTTCCCATGGATCTCGAAAATTAATACATTTTAGCCAAAATTCCATATTGTATATGTATGTACATGTGTAAATTGACAAGGTGATTTTAAAAGGCATATAAAAATGTAAAAGTTAGAATAGATGGACAATCTTAAACAATAAAACAAAGCTGGTAGGCTTACACTGTCAAATATTATGAAAAGGCTGTAATTATTAACACAGTGATATACTGGTGCAAGTAAAGACAAATATCCCAATAGAACAGAGGGATTAGAAATTAAGAGTCTAGAAACAGACTCCCATACACTCATTTATGTGCTTTAGAATAGAAGTGCTAGCCCAATTTTGTGGATATATCATGTTTTCAATAAATAATATCAAACAATTGGATACCCATATAGAAAATAATAATGAAACTTAACTTCTGTATTATCTAATACAGAAATCTGACAATCAACTTTTCAGTTAAAATATCAATCTAAATATGCAAAAAAAATCATAGCAGGAAACTCCCTTCATGTCCTAAATAGGGAAACCTTTCCTAAACACAGCAGAAGAAGCATTAACCTTAAATAAATAATTGATTAATGGCATTTCAATCCTATTAAGGACTCCTTATTACCAAATAATATCATTAAGAGTGTGAAAAGGTCAGCCATAAACTGGGTTAGAATATTTTCAGCATATATATTCCACAAAAGCATATATTCCACAAAAGACTTGAATAAAGAATAAATGAAATGAAGTAAATGGGGGCAAAATAAAGAGGGGGAAGGGGAAAAGAGTCAATGAAGAACTATAAATCATAATGAAAAGACATAATCCCCCACTTTTAAAAAATGGGCAAAAATAATTTATCAGGCAATTAAGAAAAGGAAGATGTCCAAGTGTTCAGTAAGCTTATGCAGAGGAGCTCACGCCATTGGTCATTAAGGAAATTAAAAACTTTAAACTGCAATGAAAAATGAAAATACATATTAGAAAGGACACAGAGCAACTGAAACTCACAGACTGTAAATTGGTTAAAACACTTTGAAAAACTAACAAGCAGTATCTATTCAAGTCAAACCATTGCTTAACTTATGACTCACTAATTCTACTCCCAGGCACATTCCCAAGAAAATAATGAGTTCAGAAGATCACCAAAAGACCTCTTCGAGAACGTTCATAGTAACTTTATTCATACTAGCTCAAATCTGGAAATCGTTCACATATCCGTGAATAGGAAGATGGGAAAATAAATTGTGTTTTTTAATCATTCAGTGGCATGCTATCTCATCAGCAATAGAAAGAGAAGCTACTGATACATGCAATAACATGAAAGGATCTCAGTGACACAGTGATAAGTGACAAAAGACAGACACAACAGAGGACGGACTGTGTGATTCCATTAACATGATAGCAGGCAAACAAATCTATGGTGATAGAAATTTAAAAGAAAATCGAGTACCTCTCATCAGAGGGCAGCTGTTGATTGTGAAGCAGCCTGGAAACTCTCTGGGTCTTAGGAATGATCCTTTTATTTGGGTTGTAGGTACAGGACTGCATATATATGCAAATATTCATTGAGCTGTACTCTTAAATCTGTGAACTTTGCTGTTTGTATTTTACACCTAAATGAAAATAATAACTAAATGCACTAACAGAGGTGTTTTAGATTAGTTCAAAGATGCTGTGGTCAGAACTGGTCCTTCTTTTCTGTATAATGTACCAAAGCAACCCATCAGAGCAGGGCAGGTAGAAGCGTCAGTCTGTTCCTTTGCTAGGGACAGCGTAAATCAAAGAAGTACATAGTGTGCCAAAAACAATCACCAAGAGAAACAATTATTCCTATAGACATTCCCCTGAAAATAAAAGGATTGGGCAAATTCACAAAACATCAGGACCCGCCTCTATCAATTAAAATCAAACTACAGTACAATTTTGGATCTTCTCCAAGAAGTGACTAAAATTGGTCAAAGACACTCTCTATAGAATTGCTGTGTGACCTGAGGAGCTAATGCTTGAAGATTCTGTAAGAGCAAGCTTTAATACTTTACGCAAGACTTAAATACTAAAAAATAAAAGCCGACATATGTAAAATCAGCACTAATTTGGGAGTCAGGAGATCTATCATCTAAAGCTCACTCTGATATTCAACTGACTTAATGATCTTTTAACTGTTTATACCTTCTCTGAGCCTAAGATTGTTCTCATATAAAATACACAAGTAAATTTTTTAAAAAAGGATTTTTTTAGTAAGTTTCACCTATATGAAAATATTTCAAATTGTATATAAAACCAGCACATTTTACCCCATGATTGCACTAATGTACACAGCTATGATTTAATAAAAATAAATAAATAAATAAAAAATAAAAAGGGTTTTTTTTCTAAATAGCAGAACTATTTTTGCAGATAATTTTCTTACATAAAATATAAATAAAGATCTGCCCTGGTTGCTGCTTAAGTGGCATCATGGCCTGAGCTTTGCTCTTTATTTGGTCTTCAATTTCATCCTTCAATGCCCCCTGAGATCCAGGAAGGCAGCTGGAAAACAATTGGAAGTTAGTAATGCCCAGCAGGTGTTCGAGGATGAAAGGGAAATCTCAAAAGCATTGCCAAGACAGACTTGCTGACTGCTTTGAGTGTTAGTCAGTAATTCTGTTTCAGCACTGTACTCAGAAGAGACAATATTATTCCTTTTCATGTTTATATATTCCTATATGGAATATCTATAAAGGTTAAGGTTGCAGTATGCTTCTACCTTAAGCTTCACAGAAGACATTGTGCAGAAAAAGGAAGACAATAATAGAAGATGGAAATTGATCTTAAGTCTTCCATTTTCCTACCCTTCTTCTTCCTTGCACACTCCCCTCCAGAACTTAAAACATCACCTCTTCATGGCGCACTTGGACCTTCCATCACAGCTCTCTCCATTGGTTTGCATTTCCTCTCAAGGACCTAATAAATTGTATGCTAACAGGGCTTTGCTAAGAGAACTGACTCTGATGATGGGTCACGATGTGAGTAACTGAATCACTTATCTACCAAATTATGCTGCTGAAGGAACTAAAGGAATGTACGGGTTGCTTCTTGAGGAGAAATAGATCTTCAACTAGAAAATTGAAAGTCAACATGCCAG
Source organism: Perodicticus potto (assembly GCA_963574655.1). NCBI lineage: Eukaryota > Metazoa > Chordata > Mammalia > Primates > Lorisidae > Perodicticus > Perodicticus potto. The sequence goes on along the minus strand of CAUYRH010142594.1, from coordinate 19,944 downwards.
AAGGAAGAGTGAGTGAAAGAGTCATCTGGGCAAGTCAAAGGCTTAAAATTAAAAACAAAATGAAAAAAGCAAGTCGCAGTTAGTGCTATTGACAAAACCCCACAGATGTGTTAGATAAAATATAGATATTCTTTGAACTCAGGAGAAATGTGGACCATGTCAAAAGACTACAGAAATGAATGGCAAAGAAGAAAATTCATATTTAGCAAGAATCTACCGCATAGCTGGCATTTTTCTATTCTTGATCACAGACCATCCTTTTTCAGAAGGAGGAATCTGAGGATCAGTGGATCTAAGTGGTGTGTCAAAAGGAATACAGCTGGTAAATGGTTCTGCTAGAATTTTAACTTAGGTTTTTAAACTTGTCAGTTTTCATTAATGTCTTCTTCTTCTTTTTTTTTTTTTTTTTTTTTTTGAGACAGAGTCTCACTTTGTCACCCTCGGCAGAATGCCATGGCATCATCAGAGCAACCTCCAGCTCTTAACTTAAGTGATTCTCTTGCCTCAGCCTCCTGAGTATCTGGGACTACAGGTGCCCATCACAACACCTGGCTATTTTTTTGTTGCAGTTTGGCTGGGGCTGGGTTCGAACCTGCCACCCTCAATAAATGGGGCTAGTGCCCTACTCACTGAGCCATAGGCACTGCCCAATTAATGTCTTCTTATTACATTTATAGGCGCCTTCACTCATGCATTAGACCAAGCCAATGGGGTTGGAGTAAAGTTGGCAGATACTAGCCAGCTCTGCCAGAGATTTCCATCTGGGGAAGACAAAGCCAAAGTTGAATAAACAAATATACATAACTGTTCATTAGGGCATATCCTAACAAGAAAACAAAACAAGTAGGATATTGAGACAAAGAATAAAAACTGTTGGAAACAGGCCTTATATTACTAGTAGGATCAGATGTGTCCTCTCCCAGAAGGCGAGGTCAGCACTCATAGCTGAAGGATGAACAGGACCCAATCATGCAAAGATCAGGGGAAAGAGCATGATCTCTTGGCTACAGGCCAGCCAGCCGCAATCAATTGTGTCAAAACTCTACCAACTGTTATGATGGAGATAGCTTGGGGGCATTGAACAAAGGTTATATGAAGCAACATAGGAGTCCTGACTAGACAGTTATGCCAAAAACTGTGAAGTTTTTCTTTCTGTCTTTCATTTTTTCTGTCTTATTTCTTTTTTTCTTGCATCTTAGTTACTCAGTTGAAAAAAGCATGCCAAAGCTCTTTTGTCTCAAATTTATGAAAGCTTTGGACCTAATCCTCATGACACACTTGAAAAAACATGCTGCACCAAGACTTTTTACCATTTATGAAATATATTTTGTTGCACATCCATACTAAAACATATTGATGGCTCTAAACATGGAGAAAGGTTTTCTGGAGCAGAGCTGTGTGTCTCAAACTTCCGTTCTGTTTTGATGAACATCTTCCCTAAGAATTGGATAAAAACACCTAAGATGCATTTAACAAGTTGCTTTGGGGTAGCTAGATCGTAGTGGTGACTAAAACAGAATTCAAAATACCTTGGGGTTGTGATATTCTATGTAAACCAAAATAATAAAAAAACTACAAAATGAGAATTCTTATATTTATGTTAAAAATAATAAATTTTACAAATAAATGTGTGAGGCAGTGAAGGGCAGTTCATGTGAGTTCTGGATATCAAAGTTGTCAAAAGCTTAAAGTTCTCGGTGCTATAGGTTTCTATATGCAGCTTTGATGGATGAGTCTGTAATCTGACCTTGTCAGAGCCAACTTAACATTTTCCACAGTTCTGGGTACCATCTTTTAATAGCAACATTGAAAAAGTTGAGTTGTTCTAGAGGAGGGCTTGTTCTGGCCCCAGTTGTTCAATTGTCTTTGCCATTTTGCCTAAGACATACACACCTTCTGCTCTTTTTGATTTTAATGTTCTACCTTCTGAATTTTGCATAGCTGAATAATGTTTGGAATTTGGGATTAAATATAACTGGGACTTCCTGAGAGTACTTCTTGAATGATCAATATATTCCCCAACCCCTTCAACCCTCTGTCTCTTACCCTGCATTTTTCTTCATTTTCCATTTACCTCCCTGAAGTTATCTTGTTCATCTATTTGTTTAGATGTTAGAAGTGGAAGAATTTCTGATTTCCACTGAAAAAGGAAGGATGAGGATGAATTTGGTGTTATTTTGTCTCTCTCCCTGAACTACCTACCATATAACAGTAAGCAAAGCAACTTGCTTTGGAAATGAATCATGTACAGAATGACTGAAGGAAGCTTCTCAGTTTACATTGGACCTAAGAGCCAGCAAATGCGTGAACAACCAGCATGGGAATAACGGGCGCTGTGGTGCAGGACTTACTCCGGAGGCTTTCTCAGGATTAGTAAGGAGAATGTATGGAGGGCCATTTTAGCTTGAATTTAGGGGGAACTTTCTGCTACTTTGACACACAGTTACTGAATTCAACTGTATTCAGTGGAACTGTATTCAGCACCTGTATTCAGTTGCACTGAATACCAACAACCCGAAATCATGTAGTTGTGAATTAGAAAAATTATACAAGGTGTCCCAAAGCTTGCCATAGGGAAATGGCAGCTAACTGCACCTTTATTTGAAAAATATTCATTACAACATTTTACAAAACAGTTCTCTGTTTGTTGATATGTAAATAGAAAATGTACCATAAAATAAGAGTTTGTTAATTTGTCCTATGTATGGCGATGTTTGGGATAGCCCTATTCAGGTGAGAGGCTGAACTGGAGTCGATTTCACCTGAAGAGTCTAGTCCATACAACCAATCACGATCCAGACAGGCTTTTGCTTGGTTGTGCCACTGAATCAGGGAGAAACCCAAACTGGAGAGAGAGCGCCCACAGCCAAGCTTGGAAGCAAGCTATGCTCACTTCACTTGCAGGACTTATTTTTATTATTCTATTATGTTACTGGTGTCACAAGCATACAGAACAAAAATAAGTGGATGGCAAGTGGAGAGTCTTATTTATGAAAACCAGGATTTTAACATTCTATTGAGCAAGGACACTAATTATTATTTAATAAGACAATTTCCCTAAGACACATTATTTACCAGATTGGTTGTATTAATGAGGATACTTTGCATCTAATTTAAAGCACTGCGATGAGCATTTTTGTTACAAAAAGGATGAAGTTTTTCTACATAATCAAAACTCTTATAGTGGCAAACTTCCAGTAAATAATTCTTTATTACTAAATGGAAGCCACATACACCAGAAAATACCTTCCAAGCATGCATTTTAGATGAGACAGTCCCTCAGAAAATGCTCCGAATGCCACATTTCCATCTTCCTGTAACTTTCGAGATTCATGTAACAGAGCTTACCACTGGAGCCATTGGTGGAACTGACCCCAATGCTTACTGTTTTGTTTACCTGCAGACCTGTTATTCAGATGTCTCCAAAGCAACCCACAAATGGATATTTCTCCATGTAACATTCTACTGCAATTTCCTCTATTTGCTGTTAAATTCAGTTATGGCGCCATTATTTTCACCCAAGAGTTTCAAAGCATCAGAGTTGACCAGGAGGTATCAATTTCCAACCCCTCCTCCTCCCTAATGAGTTGATATGTCACTTATACCTGATCTTTCAGCCAGCATCAGGTATCCCCAAACACAACGGACTTATAATCCCATCAGTAAAGACCTGCCCAAGAGTCTGTGATGCAAACTCAGTCCACTAGAAAGATGAGTATGGGGCTCCTCTTTTCCTCCATTCAATGTACCTTCCTTTGGTATCACACAGGTAAGCCCACCACCTTCAAATATTCCTTCTTGGGCACAGCTGGCATTGTGCCATTTCTTTTCCATTTTCTTTCATATGCTTTGCCCTATAAAGCATAAAAAATATAGATTTGTGATGTACTAATCTCAAGAATGTGAGACTGAAAAGGTTCTAGAGTGAGTGGAAATCCACTTCCCTGCATTTTCTAAATCTTCCTGAACTTAAACAAAGTGGCTCTTGATGACCCAGAGTCATTTTTAAGACTGGAGGCACTACCTATCCTGTAACATTACAGGAGTTGGGAGAGCAACTATCAGTTTTCGGTTTTGTTTTCTGCCCAAATTCTCTTGATTTTCCCCCTTTCCATCGCCTTCCCAGCTATCACTACTTTTGTTCTTGCAAAGTAATTCAAAGTATTATCCCTCTGCCTCACCTCATTTCACTCCCATCCATCCTTCAACCTCTTCTAATCTACTCTGCATTTGGCAACTAATGAAGGTTGTGCCCCAAATTGAGATATTTTAATTATTTGTGAGAACTGAAGAGCAATGTCCATGGATTAAAGGTGCCTGATTTGAATGTGAATTCTACGACATATATTTTAGCAGATTTTTACTTCTGAGCCCAATGTCAACACTGTCCCAAATAAGTGAAGTGGGGTCTAGAAATGTATGTTTTTATAACAAAGGAAGGATTTTATTATTACTGTTAATGTCATTATTATTATTTTAGTGACTTCTTGTGGGGTCCTGCATTTAAATCATTATTGGCAGGCTGGTAGTTAGAACTCAAATGAGAGCAGATACCACACGTTGATATCACGGGAAGAACATTGGACTTCAAGTTGTGAGAACTGGCCCTTGTCCCTGCTTTGTTACTATGTGCTTGTGTGATGCTGTGAATGTCACCTAACTTTTAAAATGTGCCCCATTAGATCAACTCCAAAGCAGGTCAGATCATAACAGTTGATCTGTTTCACCAAGTTGCTTTAAAAATTAATTGAGAAAATGAATATGGAAAATTCCTTGAAAAATAAAAAGTACCAGATGCATGAATGTGCATTTGCTATTAATTATTTGCTCATTCTGTGTCCTAATTTCTCCCATGGTAACTAGTGGAACCAGCATATTAAGGAGAAAGTCAAGCCAAAAACATAAATTCAGAGCATCCAAATCAACAATAACAACTAGAAATAATCAGGAAAAAAAAGAACATTTCTTATAAACAAAGTGATTATTTGATTGTAAATGAGTAGTATAAGTCCTGGCATAATTGTGTCATTTTTTTCCAATAAAATTTTAGATAATTTTAACTCTATTTAAAATGCTACTGATTGGCACACTGGGATAAAAGTTGGGATAAGTAGGTCTTTACATTGACTTTTAAAATAAAGTGGCTGTGTATCCTTTGGGCAGATTACTTCTCTGTGGATCTGACTTTTCTGGAGAATGAGGCCTTGCAACACCATTCCTTAAATGTTTTCAGTCTTGCTACTTTTAGGATGTAGAATCACAGAAGCAGCAGGAGACTCTTTGTCTGGGACAGGAACTGTCTGTTGCAAGGAGACTGGAATTGAGGGGATGAGCAGACATCTTCCCATGTCTCTGCGTTTAGAACAAGGCCTATTGTCCACAGGTCATGCACAGCTGGGGGTAGGTGGCTGGGTCCTGTGCTGTCCAACCAACAATGCCTTGACACCCCACACTGTTTTTCAGTAACCACTATAAGAGCACTTGTAAAAGGCTCTTTCTTCCATGCTCGGTGATCAATCAGGAACCCATCAACTAAACAGTATACTCTCCATTGAGCATCGAGATGGCTGCAGAGGCATACCCAACAGATGAGGGTGTCACTTCTACTGGTCTGTTCACTACTTTGGGAGTCACAGTGCCACAGAAAGCATCCAGAACTGTCTCATTTTGGACCATCTGGGCAGCACGTACTGGGCACAGCCGTACCCAGGTCTCCGGCTGTGTGTCTTCTTTGCCTTTGATAGTCTATGGTTTAAAATCATGCATGAAAAAGATGCAAACACTCAGGATTCATGTACTTAACTCATTTAATTTATACAGGTGAGAAAATGTGTAGCACCTAACTTGTTGGCTAGGGCCAATGGGTTGTCATGCCAACAGGTGCACAATAATTTAAAGAACAATCTAGTCCTGTCCTTTGATCTCCATATCTAATCACAGTTCAGATGGAGATCTCTGATGCCCTAAGTTATACCAAGTACAATCTTCTCTCTGGGGAAGAGGACTTGCCTCAATGCTTCTCACCTAGATGGTACCAGAGGACATTCACAACCGCAGGAAAGCAATGACCTTTGAAGGCCAAGATAATAACATCAGTACAGGGGTTGTGACCATCCAAATACTGTTTCTGGGTGACCTATGGTCATGTCAGGCTGCTGCAAACACTAGTTTTTTTAGTGCTGATGTAGAGATAGGGTTGGACACAGAACGGGAATCCAGAATTGTTGAAAGTGTTAATTGAGCTTAAACAGCTCATTTCTACTAATTGGATCAGGCCTCAGTAATTCTGTCTGTGTAATGAGACCATTGTATTATTAGAAAAGCGGGAATTCTAAATTTTTGCTGCCATTCTGGGCTCTGGCACCTATGCTAGATATTGTTATTTGATGCTGGTGCTCTTTTATACCTCAAATTCCTTCTCTGAGCAGTTCTCTAAGGAATTACTTATTATTTAAGCATAAGGAACCTATGGGATGTATGAGATCTCTGATCTAGAGGAGTAGCTGATTAACTGGAAACGAGGGAGACCACTGTGGGGTTGTTCTTCTGGGAACTATGCAGCAATGAACTCTCCAGGCAAAAGACATTTGCAAAATTTTTAAGAATTTTTCAGGCCAGTTGATGTTGTGTTGTTAGCTTGGAGTAGGCCACAGGGGGAATATTTACACCATGGAAATTGGTAAATGCTACCAGTCACTTCCCCCAGATAACTTCCAAGCGTGACCTGAAGTTCCACCATGAGATTGATCAATACTTAAGTGCACATATGGAAGTAAATCTCAATAAAATCCAGGTGGGGGTGGGGTGGGATGGGGGGAGGGGATGAGGATATTCACACCTTACTGCATACAGTGCTCACTATTTGGGGGACGGGAATAGTTATAACTTTGTCTCAATCTGTACGTAAATATAAACAAAACAGGTGCACCTCCTAATATTCTGAAATTAAAAGAAAACAATAAAAAGTAAAAAGAAAATAAAAAATAATCCTGAACTCTGTAAATTCTGCATAACCTTGGACTGATTAAAATCCCTTTTCCATATTATGATAGTGAAAATATTAAGCTTCAACATATGTAAAGCCTCCCACAGAGAGATTCGTACATCATTGAGGTTAGTTCACTTTAGTTGGTTTTCATCTCGTCCCATCCTCCTCTGTCTTAGGAATATCTCCACCAGATGATAAGATTAGAATATCACAGTTACAAATTTAATTGGGTATAAATCCATGATCCATTCAAAAGAAGCATTGTTTAAATTTTTTTAAATGCACAAAACAGACTGTCATTATGAGAAAGATTCAAACCTGAGTAGGAGCCCTGGCCTGGATTTTAATCAACCCAGTTGTTGTTTTCAAGTCAAGGCCAAATTCTTGTGACACATAATACAAAATTTATGAACCTACTGAAACAGATTTATAAACTGATAAAGGATAATATAACCATGTAGAGCTGTTTTCAGAATAACCAGAGGGTAAAATTGAAGTTTTATTAAAATGACCTCAATCATTTTATCTCATACCTACACTGGATAAACAGTAGCTTTTGTAGGATCTGCAAGCACCAGGGAACTCCTACCCTAGGTCTCTAATACATGATGTAGCAGCTTTAGAAGTCATCCTAAGAAATGAGGATTGTATCAAGATGAATTCAACAAGCTGTTACTAAGTGCCTACTTGGTGTCAGTCTCTGCAACTTAGAGATATAAAAAACACATTATAACAGACCATCAATCTGATGGAGAAACAAACACATCCACAAAGAAAGGGACTAAGGTACAGGATGTTCAGGGAACATGAACCAGTAGGTAAGGAAAGTGAGTCAATGTTCACACACCCGCAGCAAGCAAATTTTCTGACCTCAAGATTCTTTCATTCATTCATTCATCCAGCAAATATTATGTTTCTGCCCTATTCTAGGCATTAGAAGCATAACTCTCTTTTCAACTGGGTTGACTCATTGCATGTTTAATTTTCTGTCTCCCCAGTTAAATCAAATTTCTGAAAGACACAGACTGCTTTCCCAGCAATAAAATACTTGGGTTTTATGGTTCATTATTTACTGAAACTATATAAGATCAATTCCTAAGAACTACTTTTGTTAGAAAAAAAGGAGAGAATAGAAAGGAAGCTCTTATAGTGGTGAAAGAAAATATTTTTTCACCTTTTTTTGCAGGTGGTCCTCGAGCCTTCTGACTATCTCTGCTTACAAGGTGGACGAGCTCTTCATTGCTAGTGTTCTCTTGCAAGAAATAGGACTTTTGTATCTCTTCAATAGGGAGGCTTCCACCCAAATTCCCTTGCCAAGTAAATGTAGAGTCTAAGACCAGGCATGGTAGGTCATGCCTGTAATCCTAGAACTCTGGGAGGCCGAGACCATGAGTGCAAGACCAGCCTGAGCCAGAATGAGACCTCATCTCTTAAAAAAAAAAAAAAAAGCTGGGCATTGTGGCAGATGCCTATAGTCCCAGCTACTTGGGAGACTGAGGCAGGAGAATTGCTTAAGCCCAAGAGTTTGAGGTTGCTGTGGGCTGCAATGCCAGGATACTCTGCTGAGGGCCACAAAGCGAGACTCTGTCTCAAAAAATAAACAAATAAATAAATAACAATTTAAAAAATAAATGTAAAGTCTACTCCTGGAGGAAATGAGGTGAGGATGGGGTCGAAGCTAAAATAGCTTTATTAGAAGATTATGATTATGAATAGCAATATTCACACATATTTTAAATTCTCACTTCAGTAATATCCCTGACCCTATGAATCTGGTCATACTACTGTCTCTGAGCATCTGTCATAGTACAAAATTATAGAGTGAGAAGAAACAGATCTTTGTGAAAAATCCAGTACAGGCTATGCCATCTACTAGTGGTTTTGTACATATGACTCTGTTCCACACCACAGCTCTCTGATGTGTGATTTTTTTTCATGCCTGCAGGTTAGAAAATTAAAATTAAGAAAGACCCAGAATATTATACAAAGTTCACAGTAAAAAAATTAGGTTTTATGGCCGTGTCTGGTTTACTTCAGAGCCACGAGCTTCTACCACTCCTCTCAGAACTCAGAAAGGCCGTTTAGTCCAGACTGCTTTGTAAAAGCAAGCTGGACAGCATGTCACCTGGTCTCCACTCAATCCCTTCCCTTATTGGGCTGTTCCAGACCAAAAAATAGGCACTGTGCAGACCACATCTGAAGGACACTAATTCCGAGCTTCCCCAGGGCCAAGCATTTATGTTCTCCCTTTAAGATTACTTATACTGGCTCGGTGCCTGTGGCTCAACAGGCTAAGGCACCAGCCACGTACACCTGAGCTGGCGGGTTCGAATCCAGCCCGGGCCCGCCAAACAACAATGACGGCTGCAACCAAAAAATGGCCGGGCATTGTGGCAAGCGCCTGTAGTCCCAGCTACTTGGGAGGTGGAGGCAAGAGACTCACTTGAGCCCAGGAATTGGAGGTTGCTGTGAGCTGTGATGCCACAGCACTCTATCCAGGGTGACAGCTTGAGGCTCTGTCTCAAAAAAAAAAAGAAAGATTCCTTATACTGTTTATTATTTATTTAATCTTTAAATTCCTTTAACTTTTTTATACTTTAACTTTGTCATAAACGTTGTTCCAAAAAGGCCTTTTCTATCACTACCAGGGCCAGTAATAGAATAGTGATTATGAGCACATCGTGTGTTCAAATCCCATCTCTAGCCACTTTGTAGTGCGTGAGCCCACTTAACTTACTTTACCTCTCTTTGTCTCAGTTTCCTTATATGTAAGAGGAATAATAACAGCACCCAACCAAGAAGGTTGTCGTGGAGATTAGATCAAAACATGCCAAACGTGATAATGCCCTATACATAATAAACATTCAAGAACTGTTAGCTACTGTTACCATTAGTGTATTAGTGGAAAACCAAGATCACCTTCTGCGAACAAAAGTTAGCCATGTAAGTCAATACTGTAAAAATAAGCTATATTATTGAATGACCAGATAGGGCCGATCTTGAGGGCTACAGACCACAGGCTTACTTTCTTTTCATTAAAAGATCATAGTAACAAGTGTCCAAGTGTGTCAAAGTCTAGCACCAAAGTCAGTCTCATTATAGTTGGAAGGATTGAAGGCAGTTGAAAGGAAAATAATTTTCTGTACATGATCCCATGGTGTTTAATTTCTGGTGTCAGCACCATTTGAAAACTAAATGTCAGCTGGATATAAACCACATGTTCAGAAAGATGTATGTTAGAACCTCTGTAAGTTGCCACCCAAGGGACTATAACAAATTGGTCAGCATGTGGTCAACATAACGTACTAGGCCTACTGTACTGATGTATTCAGGTGGTGCATGTCTGGTCTATGAAACTTAAGGTCAATTTAAGGAGGTGGTCTATGTAGAGAGGTGGTCAGCTATGGAGGTTCTACTTTATGTTGAGTGTTTCAGTGCCTACAGGCAATTCTGTCTTAGTTAGTTTGAGCCTCTATAACAAAAATACCATAGACGTGGTGGCTTAAAGGACAAGCATTCATTTCTCACAATTCTAGAGGCTGGGAAGTCATACTGCAGTGCCAGCATGATTGGGTTCTGGTGAGGGGTTACAGTTTGTAGACCTTCTTGTATCTTGTATGGCGGGAAGCAAAGAGAAGCCAGCTCTCTCATCTCTCTTCTTACTTAGGAATCATTCCATATTTATGAGGGTTCTGCCTCACGACCTAACACCGACTTCAGGGTTTCAAGGTATGAATTTTGGGGACACAAACATTCAGTCTCTACCAGCTTTCTTTCCTCTTCACTAGGCCAACTTATGCTTCTTAGATAGAACTGTCTTTGTCACATCTCCATCCCAAGAGATCTTGACAATGGCTGGGTGTGTATTCTGTGCTGCACATCCTGAAAGCCAAGCATGGCATCCTAGACACAGGTTTCATCTCGCACTTGACCCAGATTCACCTGCACAGGCCTTCACTGAAGGTAGGATACTTACAGGTGGATGCAGAGAGGGGAGAAGTATCCTGCCTGGCAAGGATGCTCCAAAGAGAATCAGGCTGTTGAAACACACATGCAAACAGAGTCCCTTGTCCAATTTAAGATATGATAATAGGTGTCAGAACACTAATGCTTCCTGCCAGCACATGCTTCATTCAGGAACTCATGGAAGGAAGTGCCGGCTAGAACTGGAAAGGCTACAGGCCGAGTCTGTCATCACCTGGAATCAACAACAGCTGACATTCCGAGGAGCCACAGAGGGCTGAGGAATCAGACGAAAAACAATCCCAGCCGCCAGCTGCAGAGGAAAGAGCCAGGAATCTTCTTCCTCTTTCCTCCTCTCATTCACTCCTTAAACACAAAATACACAAGTAAAAATAAGACAAGGAGTACGTACTAGGCGGATAGCTCTGATAACCGCCACATCGTACAGAAACGCTCAAGTTTCTAGAGTCTCATGCTCCAGTAAGTGATGCCTACCTTCACAAACAACTATGGTCCATGATAGAAAGTCAGCAAATCAATGAAACAACAGATAGAAGCAGAAAAGTGTATTTACACAAGAAAGAACTCATTTGCAACCGCTGGACCTGTATCTTTAAGAATGACAGTTAATGATGAGTAAACCTGGAAAAAAGGGCAGAATAGACCAAGGCATGTGGGAAGCACAGGGATCTTCTAGGAGCGGTTGTAGTCAGGTAAAGTTAGAACCTGGCAGAGAGCTTAAGGCAGTGAGCGCAACCTGGTCGGGGCCAATTCATGGACAGGTTTTGAAGGACAAGGTAAGGAGTGTTAAATGCCAAAGGCAAAACCTCCCCTACACTATGTTGAGGAATATGGCCTGTGAGACACCAGAAAGTCTTCTAGGTTGCCTGTGACAAAGTGCCACAGCCTCCCCTGTCACCAGAGGTCCAGACACAAGCTTAACTGCACCCATTCGCTGCCTGTCCCCAGCCACACTCGTGCTTCTGGATTACGTGTACTCCTGCTGGAGGGCTGCACGCCAGATAAAGCTCAGAGGGCTCCCAGGTTTCATCTGGGTGAGTCAGGGTTCTTCCCCACTGCCAGAGATGGGGGCTCTTGGTGGATGGGAGGAGAGAGGGACTTTGGGAGTCCCCCCGCTGCTGATTTTCACTGCTGGGCAGCTAAACACCATTTCCCACCTTTCTCATCTCTCCCCTTCTCTGCTCAGGCCGGGAGGGTAAACGCTGGGGAGAGGTGCCCCCTGGTAAGTGGCAGCAGCTGTGGCCCTCTCATCCGCAAGGTAATGAGGATTCATTTCCGTTTTATCGCCTCTGTCACGTCACGTTTTTCCCTGTGTTCTCATTATTGTGGCTGGAACTGGTTGCCCGGACAGAACGGGTGGCTAAATCCTATCCCTTTAAGTCTCTCGCTCCCGTCCTCTGAGCCCTCTCTCTCAACCCTGTCTCCCTGCGCTCAGCACCCTTCCCCTGGCGCTTCCTCCTGCCGCCGTATATTAACGGGAGAGAAAACTCACTGGAAACCATTTAGAAGGCGACTCAGCGATCTGTGTTCTCCTCACCACTGGGCGCGGCTGGGGCCAGAAGCAGCCCCGGGTGTCACGCGGCAGAGCCCCCCGGTGCTGCCAGGCTACTCAGCGGCTTTCCAGAATCCTTCCTGTTCCCAAGAGCCAAGGGACAGGCAGGAGGGCTGAGGGGCTCCTACACTGGGACCAGGAATAGGTGGGAAGGCAGGCAGAGAGCAGGGGCCCAAGTGGGCGATATTGTGTGGGGTGAACTTGGCATGTTTCCTTGTCTGCCGGTGCAGTGCAGGACGGATTGGCTTCTGGAGGTGCTGTGTGTTGTAAGACTTGGGATTCCTACTGGGCCTGGGAACCTGACTCCTTTGAACTCATTTTCTTACGATTTTTTGAGCGTTGCCTCCAAATTAGCGCTGAGAGAGAGAAAAGACCAGGTGGGGGTCATTAAGGGAGGAAACCTCCCACGTGTAGATGTTAATAAGTGTCATATGGTTAAGAGCACTCTCCTTGGAGAAGGGAAGGAAAACCACAGGGAGTGAGGAACTTGAAGGAGAGAGCCTTAAAGTTGGTGTGTACAACTAAGGATCAGTCACAGTGGCAGGTGGGTAATGCTGGTGGCCCAGAAATCCCAGCTCAGGCCTGCCTGAGCCCTGGAATCCACTTTGCCCAACCCTATGCAAGCCAGGGCAGCGATAGAAGTAGCCCCCATGTCAATCAGCTTTACCAAAGGGACACTTACTTCCATTCATTTACTTGCATTAATTAGACAGAGTCTTTAAGATTTTTGTTAATTCCTAAAACATGGTGAACATTTTTTTAAACATAATCTCCTCTCCTAAAAAATCTTCTCCTAATTTTCCAACCAAAGATGACTGGGTGAAAAGATTCTCTCTGGCCTGGTAAATTTTTGAAATAAATCTTCAAGGTTGGCTTTGGTTTTAAATTTCTGTTTCCTCACCTGATGAAATAGACAGTATGTTTTTTACTTTTCAAAAGAAAATTGGTCCTAAAGGGCAGTGTTTGAGTTTGGATATTTTAGCAGACATGATTTTTCAGCAAGGCTTATCTTGTGCAACATAAACATTGTTAATCTTTTTGTATCCCTAATATGGATGAGACCAGGTTGCACAAAACCCTGGGGTGTCAGTTTGGATGCTGTGGATGGGGCATCCGCATTTTACCAGGTAACAGAACAATGAGTTTGCACCTTCCAGAACCCAAACTCGTATGGAGCTGCTGAAACTGCCTGGCTTACTGCCCCTTCATTCACCTGATCAATCAAGTTGTCTTTTCCAATGAAATCCCATTTGCATATGTGCTGAGAATCATGTGAATTCTGGACCAGAAATATGAGGAAAACCCAGCCTTGCAGGCCTCAACTCAGATCTTAGACCCTCTGTACCTAAAGCTCCTAATGGGCTCTGTCCTGCCCCTGCCTCTTGCTGCTGTGCCTAGCTCATATTCCAACTCCTCCTTGGATGCCTGACCAGGTCCTGTACCTGGCTGTCTGCCTGGACAGACTTGCTTTCCTATTGCCCACTTCCCAGTTCTTCAGCCTCAGCACGTGCCTCATCAGTCTTTCAGAACCCCCCTAACCAGCTTTGCAGAACTTTGGCCTTCCAGTAGAATGGAGACTTTGGCTACTTTTAGCTCTCTTTTCCTGGCCTGCCAAAATAAATATGGGCTGCATGAACAAACATATGATTGAGCGAATGCCCTTCCTCTGATGGTCGCCTCACCTGAACCTCATCTCCAATTCCAGATGTCGCTCCAGGGCCTGGGAACCATGCCCATTCAGAGCGAGTTAGACCCTGGATGACTGATGAGTCCACACCCTCCATGTGGCGAGGACCCTGCAACTTTGCTCATCTGTGTTTCCTGTATCTTGGAAGCCAGAGTTTCCAAATGCAGCCTTGGAGAAATGAGAAAACACTTTGGTTAAGTTTTTCTTTTTTGAGGGGGAGGGATGTTTGGCAGCAAGAAGACCTCCTTCTCCCTGAGTCCCAGGAAAGGAAGGATTTAGTGTTTCTTAACTCCACCAATCTGGCCTCATTCTTCTTGAATCACCAAAACCCGATTCAGATGTATTTTGTGAAAGAACTAAAGGCTGCTGCTCTGGCTCCTTAGCCACTTTGAGAAAGATACCCTGGGACCCCTCTGGCAGACTGGAGATCATAGAAGAAAGCATGGACTCCTGAAGGAAAGTTTGGGAGGTTGAGAAGGAGGAAGTTATTATCCTACAGCTCTGGGTTTCAATCCTGGTTTTACCATCTTTTAAGTATATGAGATTTGGGGTCAGTTGCCAAATGTTTTTGAATATCCAGTTTTTTCATCCTATGTTGTGATGCTAATTCTTCATCTCTAACTGTGTTGAGTGAAATGAAATGGCCTGGAAGATGGAAGGGTGTCTAGAATAACATGTGATATTCAAGATGGGTTCACTCTTTCCTGGGACCTCTCCGAGTTATCTTTAGTTCTCCAGGGACATCAACACGTGAAAACTCTCTGTGATGTAAAATTTCAGATTTTGAGATTTCAGATTTTTCTCTCAATTCCTTAAAACCCGTATGTCAGAGTCATGGAATCCAGTTTCCTTCACATTCACTGCCCTCTTGGCACTGGCATCATCGTCTTCTGCCATTTTGATTGCCATATAACTCTTCAGTTAAAGTTTATTTTAAAAAATCCCAATGCCTCTGACAAGTTCAATTTTATTGCTCAAAAAGCTCTAAAGATTTGGCTTAAGGGAAGGGTTAATTTATATGTCAAACTATGCTAGCCTCTTACTTCAAAAATAGCCAGTAGTGGCCTGTATTTATCATTATGCTCCCCCTTATTTGCCCTTTAGGATAAAATGTTTACTACCAAAAAAAAAAAAGCCTGATCCTAAATTGCACACATTGGAATATATAATGACACCATATATATATATCAAATGTAGGATTCCAGTTCCTACTGCCAAATTCCCTGATGTACTGCAAATTTTCACAATTTCTCCACTCGCAGAGATGATCCCACCTACTGGAGAGCTCACAGTTGGGCCAGGGTATGTGGAATTAGATCTCACGACAATTCTAGTGAGATGTCACATCCAATAACTTACCACTGTCACTTTGAGAACAGATGAGGTGGGCTCTGGCTGTGCCAAACAACTTGCCATGATCACTCATCTGGCTCATTCCCTGCACGTTGAAGGTTAGGACTCTTATCCTAAACTTTGGTACCACCCAAATATCATCTCTCTTTGACTCCAGGGTCTGTTATTCCTATTCATGTGACTTCTCTTGGTGTTGATATCACATTTTCTTAACTTGTTCTTCTGGAAATTTCACTTAACCCCATATGCTTCTCACTTCACCTTAACTTGCATAAAATCCTTGACTTGTTTTTTGCTACCAATATCTCCTTTCTCAAATATGCTCTTCTTTGCCTTCAAAGTCAACATAAAGTATATTTTATCAGTGACAAGCTCTTATGTGTTTTTAGCTATCACCAGACTGGGCAGTCATCCACAGTTTTCCCAGCACTGGAGACATGGACACACAAGTTGAATGAGTAATTACACAGTGAAGCCACCTACTATTTTTATTATAATTTGTACTCAATTGCTGGGATGGTAGAATAGATGCTAAGCTCAAATCTTCTTTTCACAGGAAACCAGCTACAACATGTTTTATCACTAAGACAGTGATTCTACACTTTTAAATATTTTTTTATTGAGACAAATTATTGTATATATTTATGAGTTATAGTGGAATGTTTTAATACCTTTACATCATGTGTGATGAACAAATCAGGGAAATTATCACTTTAAATAGTTACTATTTCTTCTTCCTTTTGGGTGCATTCAAAATCCTGTTTTCTAGGTATTCAAAAATGTAAATTTCGTTAACTCTCATCACTCTACTGTATTATGGAACAATAGAAGGTATTTTATATATATATATATGTGTGTGTGTGTGTGTATACACATACATAAACATATGTGTATGTACATACATATATGTATGTAAAATAGCTGTCATTTTGTATCCATTAACCAACCTCCTCTGCCCTCACTTTGGTCCTCAAATTTTAGCACATCTCACAATCACCTGTTAAGCATTTAAAGCACAGATTGCTGGGCCACAGCCCCAGAGTTTCTGATTCAGTAAGGCTGGAATGAGGCTAGAGAATTTGCTTTTCTAACAAATTCCCTGGGAATACTGGTGATGCTTATCTTGAGACTGGCCTTAGTAACCACTGCTCTAAAATACATCTGCACATAGAAGGTGTCAGTCTTGAAAACACTTCATCTGTTTTATGATCCTATCATGCCCTTTGGCTTCTGGGGTCTTACAAATCATGGATCATTTGGCTGATGTGGAACCCACCATTACAATGCAAAGCCTGAAGACCCCTGCCCAGGCCTTTACCTCAAGCAGGGCAACTTTTCTTCTCGTGTACTTGAAGTTGAAATGTTGAAAAAGCAGATACACCATGACCTTGAGAATGGAACACAAGAAAAAAGGAAAAGGAAGAGGAGGAAACAAAGAAAGTCAATATCTAGATGGTAATTATGTCACAGATTTACTTCCCCCTACCTTCCTTTGAAAATCAATATGACCAAAATATTAGGACATCCTCAAGATGATATACTCAGAAATCTCCCCAGCTATGGGAGAAGGTACTCATGTCTCTGGTATAAGAGAACAGACCAGATAAAAATTTCTGCTTATGCCCAGTCCACTTCCATAGCTGCAAGGCCAGTGGGACAAGAGGTAGTCCCCCGTGTGCACTTGCACTGACTGGCACCCAAACTCAGACATCTGGTGTTTGTACGGGCAAACAGGAACCCCAGAGGTCACAGCCACACCATGTCATCAGCCCCAAGGCAGAGTTACCATTGCCTTTTCACTACCACTTGGTGTGAAGGTCATGGAGACTGTGCCAGGGAGTAGGCAAAAGGGCATATATCAGAACAGAGTCAAGAAGAACAGAGGAGCAAGGGTAAGTTTATCACTTTGCTTTGCAAAAGAGCAGGTACGGATGGTTTCAAATCATGCTGCCTCATGCAAGTAAAAGTGTGTTAGATTAGTGCCTACGAGACTTTGGTAGTTTGGTCAGGTGATACGCACATCTACCCGTACCTCTGCAAGCACATTCAGGGAATCCCTACATTGATGGTAAAAAAAAAAAAAAAGAAAAAAAAAAAGAAAGGAAAAGAAAAGGAAAGAAAGAAAAGGATCAAAAGGAATAAGTGCACATTGTAGATTTGAAAACTCCAGATTTGCTCTAAGAAGAGCAAATAAAATGAAATGAAATTTAGGTAAAGATTCTGTAGCATTATAGGGGCATATTTTTTGTAAAATGTGGAAAAATCATATTTATGGAAAGAATTTACAAGAGAATGGGAGAGGGTTTTTAATATAGTGCATTTATTGGTGCTCTCCAAAAGGCCAAAATTAATGAATTCTATAATAGAAGTATGTAGATGGATTTGGTTGAGATACAATCTACAATAAAAAAAGTTTACAGGAAGACTTTAAATATTAAGTGAAAAATTTAAAAATGCAATTAAAAGGGTAGAATTTGTATAAGAACTGGAAAGATTAAAATTAACATAGCAGGAAATTAAATAAGTAACACAGAAAATAAACTAGAGATCTAAGAATGAAGGGAGAAATAAGACATTAAAAAGATATAAGAGAAAATAAACAAGATCATAGGACTAAACAGGATGCATATTTGTTTTTATTTAATTTATTAACTTTTTCCATTGTAAACTAAGTAAGTTCCAAAAGTTAGGGACCATTTATGTGTTGTTCCTTGTTGTTTTTCTAGCATTTCTGAGTCAACTGTTTGTTTAAAGGATTGTTAAGAATGAAAGAAAATAAATACTTGTGTAATAACAAATGACATCCTCAGGAAGGATTCAGAACAATCAAGCAAAAATAATCATTCAAAACCTAGCAAAGGAAAACATTCTTAAACAGAAAAAGGAGCCACTCTTTCATACTCCAAAATTACTTTAAAAATGATATAAGAACATTTAAAGCATTAATTAAAAATTTTGTAAATATGAAGCAGGGAAATATAATTAAAGAAAAAACTAGCACCTGACTTTTTGTTTACAGTATTGTCAGCTGATAATAAATATCTACTAAATGTTAAGAGATGAATTGTTGCTACCCAATAATTTTGTTCCAACCTAACACTTTATTTTAATGCATAATTGCAAGGACCATTTATTTTTACGTATGTATTGGTCTAAAAACAGTTTATCCATTAAAAAAATTGCTCTTAGACCTACATCAGCCAGCTGTGAGATGAATCAGAAATCACAAACTCACTGGTTTCTTGATTATATTTCATTTTTTATAAGAATTTTTTTCTAAATTACCAATTTCTATTATTTTTTCCAATTTCCATTATTATTTGCATAAATTTCTCAATCAAATTTCTGAGTGTTTTGTCAATCTTCTGTATATTTTTTGAACTTGCCTCTTCTGTATATTTTTTAAAAACTTTAAAGTCATCTTTATAATATAATAGGAACCTTTTAAGGAGGTTTTAAAGGTATACTTAATGACCATGGACCATTCTAGGCTCCAATCCTGGTATTTCCATGACCAAAAGGAGTGCCTTGATTTTTGAAGAGCAAAGAAAAATTGTAAAATCTGTTTTGGTTATAGTGACTCTGTTTCTTATTACTGTCCATGAGAAATTTCTTAAATTCCATGATTATTCTGATTAGCATCTCAGTGAAGGAAAACAGAACTAAGCCAAATGAAAATTCATTAACACACCTGATTTCAGTATAAGACCTATGTGTTGGCCCCTTTACCTCTTGGTGGCCACTATGGTACACCAGGAGAGGGGTTGATCTGCTTCCCACTGAATATACTGGGTCCCTCCTTTCTCTCAATGTCATGGGTATTCTGTGTAATCTGTTATTCATAGATAAATCACTGTATTACCATTCTTTGTAACAATATAGTCTTTTATTTTATTTATTTATTTTTTATTGTTTCAGATGAATTTGAGGGTACAAGAATTGTTGCAATGTTTGCATTTTTTAGGTAGAGTCCCTCTTATAATTGTGTGCCATCCCAACAGGTGTGCCATACACCTTAATAATGTGCCCTCTTCCCCTCTTCCCACTCCCTCATTCGCCTGCCCCTGACCTTGAATTGATTTGAGTTTTTCTCTTATGTGAGCGTGGATAAGATCATCTACTACCTTCATATTAGAATCGAGTACGTTTGGTTTTCTATTCTTTTCTTTTTTTTTATTGAATCATAGCTGTGTACATTAGTTCAATCATGGAGTACAGTGTGCAGGCTTCATATACAATCTGAGATATTTTCATCCACCTGTTCGACATAACATTCGTGAGATTTTCTCATTTACTGTATGAAAACATTTGTGTTCTGCACTTGAGGTGCATCTTTGAAGGGTCTGTTTTTCTATTCTTGTGATACTGTACTAAGAAGAA
>CAUYRH010142590.1:0-10082 GCA_963574655.1 Perodicticus potto | reverse complement strand
TTTATTATTCTATTTATTTAGGTCTTTCTTTCACGTCTTTTGGTTCAATTTTATAATTTTCTTCATAAAGAATTTGCACTTCTTTTTGTTAGGTTTATTAGATGTCACTAGCTTTATATGTTGGTTCGTTTTACATTTTTGAAGGCTATGGTAGATGGTACCCTTTTTAAATTCAAGGAAAGATAAAGAAAAAAGGCAAGAAAGAAATACAGTGGTCATTTTTGCAGGAGAAACAATCATGGATGTAGAAAGCCCCAAAGACTATGCAAATAAGGCTCGGCGCCTGTGGCTTAGGTGGCTAAGGTGCCAGCAACATACAACTGAGTTGGCAGGTTCGAATCCAGCCCGGCCCGCCAAACAACGATGGCTGCAAACAACGACAACATAAAAATAGCTGGGCGCTGTGGTGGGCGCCTGTAGTCCCAGCTGCTTGGGAGGCAGAGACAGGAGAATTGCTTGATCCCAGGAGTTGGAGGTTGCTATGAGCTGTAATGCCATGGCCCTCTCCCCAGGGCAACAGCTTAAGGCTCTGTCTCAAAAAAAAAAAAAATTATGCAAATAAATTGCTGTAATTAATGTAAATTCAAGTCTGATTTTCTTGTGATGAAATGCTAAGTACTTTGGTTTGCCGTCAATCAGTTCTCTCTGCGTACACTTGTGCAATCCATGCCCTTATCAACACACATTTCCATCACTTGTGGCCTCTCTGAGTCAATCTGTCTTCCCTCCTGCCCCAGAAGTAACCACTGATTTGATGTCTATCACCATAGGTTAGTTGTGCTTATTCTTAGATTTCACAAATATTTTCTGAGTGATTGTTGCTGATGCACCCACACACAATGGATTTTGTATATTAGGTTTGTATTCAGCAACATTGCCAAATAATTTCATTAATTACAGCAATTTATTCGCATATTCTTTGGGGCTTTTTACATCCATGATTGTTCTCCTGCAAAAATGACCACTGTCTTTCTTTCCTTTTTTCTTTGTCTTGCTTTGCAGTGCAGGCTGAGATCAAAACAACGTTAAATAGAAATTGTGATAGTGAGAATCCTTGCCTTCTGATTTCAAAGGGAATCTTTTCAACACGTTGCTATTAAGTACATTTTGCTCTAAGTTTTTTGAAGATGTTCTTTATCAGATTACATACATTCTCTTCTATGCTTACTTTGCCAAGAGTTGTTTTTTCTCTCTGCTTTCTCTTTTCTTTTTTAATATAACACATGAATTGTTGAATTGCTACTCTGTCTTTTGCGTGTCTCTGTTGCAAATTTCTTTTTGACAGAGAGAAGAGGGTTTGGGTTAGAACCTTGGGCAGGTGACAGGATCTAGTTATAATCAAATCACATTGTTTGAATCCTATTTATTTTACAGTTGCTTGTCTTTGTAGCAAATGGTCTTAGTTTTCCTTTTATAGTGGGAAGTAAAGTTCTCTTCTTAACTACATTTATTATTATATGTTAAAGTTCATGTTCCATATGTAATGAGTTAGGTAGACTGTAGATGTGGCAACAGTTGAGAAGAAAATTCGATCTGAAGATGGAAGAAAAACACGAATACAACAAACCCTGGGTATGGTGTCATTTCCTACAGACCACTATGGTGTAGTGATTAAATGCAGGCTTCAAAGTCATGCTGCCTGAGTCTGCATCTTGCTGTGTGACCCTACCTCAGTTTCCTTATCTGCAGAAGGAGGATGATAATAGCACTTAACTTTTCAGGGTTGTGGCAAAGATTCCATGTTGTCCCAGTAGAGTACTCGGAATTGAACCCACAGTGGATGGGTGCTCATGCTGGCTACGTGCGGGGGCGGAGATGAAGCTGTGTTGGAGAGTGTGGGCACTCGGCTCACACCATCCTGGAGCTCCATTGCAGCTCCTCTACTGACTGACTCTTGCTGTTAATAATCTTTTTTAGCCTTTATCCAATATGTACATTTTATAATAAAATTGTAGTATTGTAGTAAAATACTGACATTTGATAGTTTAAACAAAGTATCATTCATGTAAAAAATCATGTTATAGCATGTACAATTTAATTAGAAAATTCATAGTTCACAAAAGTACATATATTTTGTTGATAGCTCAAGGGCATTATCTTAAATTTACTTAAAATACAGAACAAAATTCAGTTAGGGTTGACATTTAGTACTATAAAGTTTTACACTGGACCCACTGATTTTTGTTAATATGGTACACTTGAAATAATTGATTCTACTAATGAATTAATATTTTATTGTATAACCAATACTGGTTTTACAATACGTCCAGTAATCAATTATTTCACCAATAATTTAAATGACAGAAATATAGTTGGAAACACCATTGACAAACACCCTTAGCAGGATAATTAAAACAAAAGGCACTAGCAGCTTTGATTTCCATTCTCATGAACGCATACAAGATAAATCTGTATTTTACAGTTAAAATTTGTACAAAAAGTCAAGCCCTGAAGTATTTTTCCCCCAAGAGAAAACTTTGTTTAAAAAAAAAAAAAGAAAGAGAGGTAGTGTGTAAAAATATTTTTACTTAAAATGTTGAACCCCTGCACCACTTATATTATAAATGAAATTTAACCTTCTACATACTAACATTATTTTGCTATTCAAGAGTCAAACTTATAAGACTCGCAGAATGTTAAAATGGAATGCCATTAAAAAAAAGTGGCATATAAATGGAAGAATGGTGAATTAAAAAAAAAGTACATTGTATTATATAATGTGCAGCTAATAGTTCACTGATAATATGCATCACGGTAATGTGAACAAAATGCATTGAAGTATTCTGAGTTAAGTGATCTTCATTTAATCAAGACTTCTTCATATATTTTACCATATAGAGAAAACATCCTTCAAAACGGAGTCATTTGAATCTTCATTGTTTTATTAGCACACAATTGTTAAAAAGGTATTTGTACTAGCCCTACCATAAAATTAATTAATGAAAAACTCTTCACAAGCCATAGGGAACTTATGTACTTCATAATATTCTTAGTTTCTATATACAAGCATACCATTGTGTTTGTGCACATTGTACAGTGAAATCAGGCAAGGAATGATTGTTAGCAGCCTCACTCTTAACATGTTCTAAGGAACTTCCTAGTATTACTTACTAGGAAGTAATAAATAGCCTCATAAAATTAATAGTGAAAAATCTTACCTGTCAGAGGAGAATACTACATATTTTTCATAAAGTGTAGGCAGTGTTCCTATAAATCCTATCAAAGGAAAACCCAACTTTTTTGTATAAAAAGTGCATGTTTGTCCTGTGTGTAAAAATCTCTTAATTTGGGTGCATTTTTAATCCAAAATGATTTGTAACTGAATACATTAAGAGTATAAAAGGACACCAACAAAAGACACTAACAACAAACAGAATGATTTCCAGTGAGACTGGGGATGAGGAAAGAATAGGTTAGAGCAGAGTCTCCCATTATTTCCAGAGTCACTGGAATTGCCTTTAAATTATACCCTCATGGGATTAATTTATAAATGTGAAAGCAATAGGATGGACAAACACCAACTTGTACGACTGCTACAGAGTGTTGTAACTCAGGAGCACAGCTTTGATGTTTTTTCACTTCATGTGACAAGCAACTCCTGAAAACAGCCAAGTGGTTTGATTTTTTAGAAATTAGAAAAAGAATGCATTGGGCGGCGCCTGTGGCTCAGTGAGTTGGGTACTGGCCCCACATACCGAGGGTGGTAGGTTTGAACCCGGCCCCGGCCAAACCACAACAAAAAATAGCCCAGCGTTTGGCAGGCGCCTATAGTCCCGGCTACTTGGGAGGCTGAGGCAAGAGAATCTCCAAGCCCAGGAGTTGGAGGTTGCTGTGAGCTGTGATGCCACGAAACTCTACTGAGGGCGACAAAGTGAGACTCTGTCTCTAAAAACAAAAAAAAAATGCATTTACAAAATAATTTGTTACAATTAATAATGGAGGAACAACAGTGAAAAAAAATCAAAATAAGATACTGGGAACGTAATAGCTGAGGCTCCCAATGTACCAAGAAGGATAGGATCAGACTTCTTCACATTAGAATTTTTAAAATATAAAGCAAAAATTAAGTGGGTCTACACAGCAGGTTTAATGTGCAACCACTTCGAACAGAAATGATCCAGTCTTCTCACACAGTTCTGAGAATGTGCTTCAACATCTATTTCTTCACAGACAAAATAACAAAAGCACGTAATTTCATTAGCAAAGGCCCCTTTTAGGCTTAAATTCACTTCTGATCCACTACATTTTACATTAACAATTATCAAACTATTTTAATAATACTCTAAACTTGCAATATTTTCTCATGCCCATTCCACATCACTGGTCAGAGGTATATATGCTTTAAACTAGCCAAATGCCCAAGTCCCCACGGCATCCTCCCTCAGAAAACAGGCACACAGGGTTTCACAATGTTATGATTGTCCCATCTTCTTCTAAGAGTTTCTGATCTGGAGCATGTGTGTCAAATTCTGTGTTTGTGCCACTTGCTACAGGTGCTAAGCTCACTTCATTAGAGGGAATAAAACCATTCTGTCAAGACTCAAAACTGAGCTCTATTTGCATTAATGATTCCAGGCTCTCTGTATTGGGAACTGCTTTTGGAATTTGCTGTGGCACACCACTGTCCTCAATAGTAATGTCATCTTCATCACTGTCTTCATCCTCTGGCTCGAAGCTTGGTTCCATCTGCTGTGGATAGCCAAGAAGGCTATTATCAGTAGAGAGGCCAGAGCTGCCGGAAGTCCGACTGTTCCTGACAACATTATTCCTCTGGTTTGCTGGTCTCACTGTTATGATGAGGTTGCGGCTGTTTGCAATTATCAAGTTGGTTACTTGATCAAGACTCTTCCCTGAAACTTCTATGCCATTAACTTCTAAAACTTCATCATTAACAGCTAATAGTCCTGTGCTTTGAGCCAGACCTCCTGGGACAAGGCTGGATATAAAGATCCCTGGGACCTTCTCTCCCCCCATATGGTGTCACCCTGACACTGGAGCCATCCTGCATGTAGAATCCCAGGGGTTTCTCCATGCTGTATTTGTACAGACAAACCCTGTGATGTGTTTCTGGGAGAATATCCGCATCTAAGATAGAAGACACAGGTCTAAAGTCTGGGGCATACTAATAACTATGTGTGGCTTCTTTCTGCGGTTGTCAGGACACAATACATTGGTTAAAACGTTCTTCTTTATGAGTGTGTTTGTACCAAAGGCACGATAGTCCACTTCTTCCTTCTTTTATATAAAAATCCTAAGCAGTGGGTTGGCTGTTGACACAGCTTTGTGGTAATTATCATCATTATTTATAGGCAGTAAAAAAATTTTTTTTACTTGTTATATTTTATTCCTTTGGCTATTGTAATTAGTTTTGGGGAAAATATTATTTATTTATTTTTTAATTAATTATTTATTTCAGAATATTAGGGGGTACAGATTTTGTTTACATACTTGGTGTTTGTACAAATTGAGTCAGAGTTATAAGTGTGCACTGTACCCGACAGGTGTGAGTTTACTCATTTCTCCTGCCCCTACCGTGCTATTCATAATCTTGTACAGCTCTCCTCCCGACCAGAGCTTGGTTTCTTACAGGTGAAATGGGCATGAATACAGTGTGATCATGAGCATGGAATTCATCTGGGCACCCAACCACGTGTAGTAGGCATTCAAGGGATGCAGATGATGTCCTGGAAGAGCCACAGAGCAGGAGTCAGCAATCGTGTCAGATCACCTGGGGAGACTGTTCAAGTGAAGATTCCCAGGCTTCACTGCCAACCATTTATTTGCCAATTATATTTGGAGGGGCTTATATGTGCCAGGTAGTATTGTAGATGCCAGCTATCCACCAGGGAATAAGACAACAGCCCTACCCTCCTCAAACTGACATTATATTTGGGGGAGAAGGATAATAAATAGAACAAATGAGGCACAGTAGTGATGACACACAATGCCAGCATAGGGGTTGTCATTTTAAATAGGGTGGTCAGAGGAGGTCTCACTGGGGTACCCTTTGAGCAAAAACAAAGGTTTCTGTTCAAGGCTTGGGCACCTGCTTGGGCTGCCATAACAAAGTGCTACATCTCATAATAAGGGCCCCTTTCCTCTCCCCCCTCCTTCCTCTCTCCCTCTTCCTCACTCTGCTCCAGCCTCATGGGCCCCCTCACTGTTCCTCCAACAATACCAGGCACGGTCCTGCCTCAGGGCCTTTGCATGGACAGTTCCCTCTTCTTGGAATATATTTTCTCCTGCGTTATGGGTTGAATTGTGTGCTTCCAAAATTTAAATGGTCTAGTCCTAACCTCGGTGGCTCCTATCATGACTGTATTTGGAGATAGGATCATTACATGGATAATTAAGTTGAAATGTAGTCATAGAGTGGGCTTTAATCTAATCTGACTGGTATCCTTCAAAGAAGAGGCGATTCAAAGTTCAATTCTCAATCGCCAAGATGTGGAAACAACTCAAGTGCCCATCAACCCAGGAATGGATTAACAAACTGTGCTATGTGTATACCATGGAATATTATTCAGCCATAAATAGATGGAGAGATGGAGACTTTACCTTATTTGTATTAATCTGGATGGAGTTGAAACACATTCTTCTTAGTAAAGTACCACAAGAACAGAGAAGCAGGTATCCAATGTACTCAATACTAACATGAAGCCAGTAGATGAGCTTTTATATGTCCACATAAGAGAAAAACTTAATTCAGTTTAAGTTAGGGGGGGCTAGTGTGCTCCCACTTAATGGGCATACTGTAAGGGTATATAGCACATCTCCTGGGTGTGAGACACAACCGCAACAGTGAGTTTACCTAACAAATGCAAACATTGTAACCTAATCATTTGTACCCTTAAATTAATCTGAAATAAGAAAAAAATAATTTCAATTAAAAAAAGGAAGAGGAGACGAGGACACAGGTGCAGACAGCGGGAAGACTAGATTAAGATGCATGTTAAGGTGGCCATCTGCTAACCAAGGAGAGAGGCCCCAGAAGAAAAAACCCTGCCAACACCGTGATCTTGGACTTGTCATCTCCAAAACTGTTCTGGACATTTCTTTCCTAGGAATGGAATCATACAGTATGTGACCTTTTGCAACTGGCTTCTTTCCTTCTTTTTTATTTTTATTTTATTTATTTTTTTTTGATACAGAGCCTCAAGCTATCACCCTGGGTAGAGTGCTGTGGCTTCACAGCTCACAGTAACCTCGAACTCCTGGGCTCAAACGATTTTCCTGCCTCTGCCTCCCAAGTAGCTGGGACTACAGGCGGCCGCCACAACACCTGGCTATTTTTTCGGTTGCAGCCGTTATTGTTGTTTGGCAGGCCTGGGCTGGATTCGAACCCGCCAGCTCAGGTGTATGTGGCTGGCGCCTTAGCCGCTTGAGCCACAGGTGCTGAACCTATTTTTTATTTTTTTTTTTGCAACTGGCTTCTTTCACTGAGCTTGTTTTCAAGGTTAATCCATGTGATAGCACAAAAGTATTTTGCTTCTTTTAAAAAAATGGCTGAGTACTATTTCATTCTATGGATTTACCTGCATAGGACATTGCATATAAATGGAGTCAATATGATATGTGACTTAGGAAGATGCATTCTGAGCAGCCTTGCTGAGGGCTGCTCTGACTTTGTGGAGATGGTTGGGAACTCTCAGAGAGTCTGCGTGCTGGGAAGGCTGGTTAGAGGTTGTTTAGAATTGTTTAGGGTCTGAGGAACCTCAGAGAAAGCTGAGCCCACTGGGATACTGGATGAACCAATATTGGGCAAATGCAAGAGCAGAAGGTGTTTTGTTTTGTTTTAAACCAGAGCCAGGTATCAAATATCCAGGGCCATATCCAATGTTAGTTAATATTTTTTGGTTGCAAGTCTCAGTAATTCAATGTCAACTGGCTTAAACGTGAAAAGAATGTTTTGGCTCATGAAATCTAGAAGTTCAAGGATATTTCATACAAATGAAGTTATATGCTATGTGGCCTTTTGTGTCTGACTTTTCTTTTTCACATGGCAGAATATTTTTGAGGGTCACCCATATTGTAGCAGGTGTTTGTGCCTCATTCCTTTTTATGGCGGAATAATGCTCCATTGCACGGAGAGAACACATTTATTTGTCTGTCTGTGATTAATTTTACATTTGCGAATTTTACCTCAATTACAAAAAAGACTTCAGTTATGGCTTGATCTTCGTTGGAAGAAAGTCAGTTTCGTGGCAGGGGTCTGTGGTTTCTTTTTTCTCCTTTACACCAAGCTGCCTAGGAATCAGTTTGTCCTCTGCCTTTTCATCCCCTCCCTCACCCTCATTTCTTTCTCTCCCTATAGTTTCTGTGCCTTAAGAACATTCGGACTTTCCTGTCCACCTGCTGTGAGAAGTTTGGCCTCAAGAGGAGCGAGCTCTTTGAAGCTTTTGACCTCTTTGATGTGCAGGATTTTGGGAAGGTGAGTCAGGCACCTAGGGCCCAAAGATTGAATTTCAGTTCGTTTACACTGGGCAAGCCCAGGGCTGTCAGGAGATGGGCAGATGAGCCGGAACAAGCCATCACACAAGGGGCAAATAGCACTGGCTTGGAACACATGGACCTGGGTTTGCATCTCTGCTCCACTACTTGCTGTGTGACCTTGGATATCTGGCTGTGCTTCCCTGAGCTCTGGGGCTCCTCATTTGTAATCTGGGAATGCTATCATCCTGCCCTCTCTGAATTGCTATGAGGAGGAAATAGAAGACGGGAGCTCAGTTAAGGGACAGGTAGAGAAAATCCTGAGTGAGGATCTGGAGAGGCATAGGGTCTCACTTCAAGTCCAGCCTCAAAGCCTTGGAGTCTGAGGCTGAGTTCTGCCCGTAGGGGTGGGTCCGGGGCTTACTGAGCAGCCACCGCCCTTGTCACAGGTCATCTACACCCTGTCTGCTCTGTCCTGGACCCCGATTGCACAGAACAAGGGGATCATGTGAGTAACCACCCAGGTTTTGGGACATTTGGTCCCAGTCAGACTGTCTCCTTGAAGCCCTCCTCCCACACAATCCCCAGGCCTCTGGCTCACACCCTCTGGCTCCCCTCAGGCCCTTCCCCACTGAGGAGGACAGTGTGGGTGACGAAGACATCTACAGTGGCCTGTCCGACCAGATTGAGTGAGTGCTGGAAATCTCCAGGGCTTGCTGGAGCCCGGTCCTGGGTGGGGGGCGCTAGAGGGGACACAGACTTCCTCTGGGAGGGGTCTGAGGGGTTCCTGGCCTAGGGAATCTGGCCTGACACCACGTCCTGCAGCGACACAGTGGAGGAAGACGAGGACCTGTACGACTGCGTGGAAAATGAGGAGGCAGAAGGCGACGAGATCTACGAGGACCTCATGCGCTCGGAGCCGGTGCCCATGCTGGTGTGTGGGGCAGAGGGCAGCGCCGGGGCGGCAGGGCGCTAGCGCAGGGGGCCAGCCGCACCGCCCTCCACGCGAACACTGGTCTCTCCTTCCGACTTTCAGCCCAAAATGACAGAGTATGACAAACGGTGCTGCTGCCTGCGGGAGATTCAGCAGACGGAGGAGAAGTACACGGACACGCTGGGCTCGATCCAGCAGGTGGGCGCCTCCGACCCAGCCCCCACAAGGCGCATGCGCAGGTCCGGGCTGGCAGGTGCGCGTCCACCTGTCCGGCTGCCTCTGGGGCGCACCAAGCGTTTTCCTTGTCCCGTTGTTTTGTGATTCTATGTCTCTCTCCCTCTTTGGTTTTCTCTGACTTTTGCCCTGTGACTTACTTTCCTGTCTCTCTCCTTTTCTTTTCCCTCTGGGTCCCGCCCTACTTCCTCAGTGTCTCTTTCTCTCCCAGTCTCTGTCTGCCTCTATTATGACCTCTTACGTTGACTATATTGAATCTCATTCCTTCGTCTATTTCTTTTAAAAACAGCTTTTTTTTTGTTTTTGAGACAGAGCCTCAAGCTGTCACCCTGGATAGAGTGCCGTGGCATCACAGCTCACAGCAACCTCTAATTTCTGGGCTCAAGCGAGTCTCTTGCCTCCGCCTCCCAAGTAGCTGGGACCGCAGGCGCCCGCCACAACGCCCGGACATATTTTTTTTTTGGTTGCAGCCGTCCTTGTTGTT
>CAUYRH010142588.1:0-16500 GCA_963574655.1 Perodicticus potto | reverse complement strand
TTGTTTATTAAATGAAATCATAGATCTCTATCTAGTTTGTGAGAGAGAGAGTGTGTGTCTATAAAAAATATATATATATATATATATATATATATATATATATATATATATATATATGTATATTCCAATACTACTTGCCATAAATAGAAAGAAACTGAAAATTCTAAGGTAAATAACCAAAAATGTGTTTATTAATCTCATTTAATTAATTTCATGGACCACATGGAATACTGTAATAAATTGTTGGTTTAAACTTATACGAGAGAATAAATTAATTACATTAGAATTTTCAACATCACTCCATCCTATTCATTTTTTTGTTTGTGTTTTGTTTGTTTGTTTGTGACAGAGTCTCACTATGTTGCCCTCAGTAGAGTGCTGTGGCATCACAGCTCTCAGCAACCTCAAACTCTTGGGCTTAAGTGACTCTCTTGCCTCAGCCTCCCAAGCAGCTGGGACTACAGGCACCTGCCACACACCTGGATATTTTTGTGTTGCAGTTATCATTGTTGTTTAGCTGGCCCAGGCCAGGTTTGCACCTGCTAGCCTGGGTGTATGTAGCTAGCACCGTAACCACTTTGCTACAGGTGCTGAACCACTCCATCCTGTTCTTTTAATGACATTAAAAGTTGAGGGATCACCAAAAGAAGTAGGCAGGGCACTAGGACTTGCTAAAATATGATTTTGTTGTTGTTTATTTGTTTTTGCTTTTGTTTTTTTGAGGCAGAGGCTCACTTTGTTGCCCAGGGTAGAGTACAGTGGTATCATCATAGCTCCCAGCAACCTCGAACTCCTGGGCTCAAGTGATTTTTCTGCCTCAGTCTCCTGAATAGCTGGGACTACAGGTGCCTACAACAACGCCTGGCTAATTTTTCTATTTTTAGTAAAGATGGGGATCTCACTCTTGCTCAGACTGGTCTTGATCTCCTGAGCTCAAGTGATCCTCCTGTCTTGTCCTCCCAGAATGCTAGGGTCATAGGTGTGAGCCACTGCACCCAGCCTTGATGGAGCGTATTCAAGGTTGGGGACTTGGGTTGTGGGGTTAGATGCCACAAGCTATGAGAAGTAAGGATACAAAAGAGCAGTGACCCACTTCACAATTATTTGTATCTGGAGCTGTCCCTGAACACGTGTCATAGAGGAAGTCCTCTGTGCTGTTTGATTTGAAGGTCCTTCTAGGCACTATCTCTTTTAGACATACACATCTGAGATCACAAATTATCCATCACAAAGAAATCGCACGCTGTTAATAGATCTCTTCATTGTGGCTGACAGTGCAGAACAAATGCCAATCCCTGTGCTGAGATATAAATTTCTGGAATACTAACTGGGATTCCCAATGGGAGGAGACATATTAACTAGCGGTCACTCCAAGAACTCCTGGAGCAAGCTCCCAAATCGCACTGCTTCTTGCCACACTCACCACAAAGTGTCGTATGTTCTAACTCTCCCTGTGTATCCTTCTCTCCAATCAGACTGTCAATTTTCCAGTCATCTGTCTATTGCTCTTACCCCTACCTCTCAGCAAAACAGATGCCTGATTTATAGAAAATAGAGAGACACTGAATGAATCAACCTTAAGTGAATGAATGAACAAATATGTGAAAATAGACCAGCTTTATAGAAAGGAGCACTTGTGTGCCTAAGGCATGCCCCCAAATTATCCCAGACACATCCAAAGTTATCAAGGAACATAGCACAAATACCTTGGTATCAACTCTGCCTTTTCAGAAAGTTGATACATTCTTCTGCCCTTACCCTGCTGCCTAGACAAAGATTCGCAGTACTCTCAAAGTGCCTCCTTTTTAGAAGTCCTGCAATCTTGGTCAACTTACTTAACCTCTCTGAACATCTGTTCACTCATCTGTTAAATACTGAAGAATAATATGTGCCCTGTGAGTTGTGATAAAGATTAAGTGAGAGAATTCAAGAAAAGTGATATGTTATCACATCTTCTGGAATATATCAAAATGCTGGTCAGATTTTTGGACCAGACCACAACACCCTGATAAATATCAATGGAATAATGGTCCATGTTGTTACAATGTAACACCCACAAGCTTTCATTCTGCTGTCCTTGTTCTTCCCTGTTTGCCAGTATCAGGGTTTTCACGTATACAGAAAGAATGGAGATTAGCAGGCCCTGATGGCATTAGCTAGCAAAGCATCACGTGTAACTCTATTTACAAATGCTCCCAAGCTGAAGATGACCACAATGCATTCCCATTTGGAAAGCACATCCATGTTTCACTTCTTTCTGCATCTGAGGCACCTATACTCATGATGCCCATAGAGTTTTCTCGTTCCTAATTCAGAAGGATGAGCACCTGCAGCCATAGGAGGGGAAATTTGGGACCTGATGCTTGTAATATTTCTCAGACAGAAAATATTCCCGCAATGCCTCAGCCCGGGAGATGGTAAACTGCTCTGACATCTCAACTGTTGCCCCTCCAAGCAGATTCACACACCTCTCAGCTAACACCCCCTGTGGGCAAGTATCTCCTCAAGTTTACAGTTATTCATCATGACTGGCTATACACACACAGTGCCTTTGGTGTCAAACCAAATGGCTCCATAGACCCCTAGTTCAAGACAGCTGGAAGATACAGACACACATTAAATAAGACACAGGCAGGAAAATCACACTGCCTTCCTTGAGACAGAGACTAACGCTGACCTGCTAGAGGTTCCTCCAGAGCTCCAGGGTGGGATGGCTCACAGCAAAAAGTGCAGGATCAAAAATCAGAGGTGCTTTCAGGCCAGGAAGTTTTCCAGCGCTGCTTCTGTGGGTGTCTCTGGGCAAATATGCCAGCAAGGACAAAGAGCAACTATTTTGCAGGAGAATCATCTCGAACCAGAAGGACTACCGTGCCAGCGCAAGTTCCTGACCCTCGGAACTAGTCCACATCTATAGGGATTCATGCACCTCTCTGTGGAAGAATCTGACCAAGAGCGCACAGATGGAAAAGTGCCCTCCTCTATCTGTAGTCATCCAAATGCAGAGCCACGGGAGGCGGAGGGGAGAGATGAGGACCTCGAGAGGTGGCCTCCAGCCCTCAGAACCCACCATAATGAACAACCTGTGTTTAAACAAGTCAAACTTGAATTTCCTCAAAAGCCAGTTAGACACAGTCACATAATTGAGAGTGAATCTAAGAACTCTAGAAAGAGTGACCCATTTCCCCACTGACACAGCTATATTGAAAAATCAACCCATGGCTCTCAGCAAAATGAGAAAACACAACTGGTGATTTCTAGCATGGCATCCAATCTTCATTTTTCTGATCCCTCAATTCTCAGTTCAAGTATAAACATTTTTTTTCCCCTGAAGTAGGAAAAGGATTAAGTAGGCAGGATTTTCCTGAGTTCCATGTAGCATATGTTCATAAGCTTTCCTTTTGTAGCATTTATAGATTCATTCTGGGGTAGGGTTAAGCTGGAGCAAAGCAATTCGGCATGCCTGCAATTTGCTTTATCAGGAGAAGCAAGCACAGACTGAAGGGGCCACCCAACCAGAGTAGAAAGAGGCTCCCAGAACACTGAGGAGGATGCTGATGATTTTCCTTCCAGGGATGCTCAGCTGAGCCATTCTCCTTGCAAAACAGTAAATGAGCTTCACTCAAATTATACTTGGGAAAGTGGTGGCCATGTGGACAAGAGTGATCATGATCATATAAACTCAATTTCTGACCAACTTCCACAATCACTCCACTCCCGGAAGTCAGTTGGGCAGTGTCCACACAGCTACAAGACCTCAGGGTCAGTGTCCCAATCCGCCCCAGCCTAAGGAAAGCATTCGGCAGCAGAGGTGCTGTTCACATCTGCATGTCCACTTGCACACAGTGTGTCCACATGACGGGACACAGAGCAGCCCTCGGTGGTGCAGTAGAATCGTTAATGTTCACAATGTAATGTTAAGGGGGGAAAGCCCTTTCTTAACTGGGGGAAAAAAACACACCAAAACACCATACATGGGCAATGCTGAGCGGCAGGATCATGGGCAATTTCTATTTTCTCCTTTTTTGCTAATCTGGTTTCCAAATATTTTAAAATGCAAATGTATTACTTTTGCAATAGGAATAAAGTAATTATAAAGTGATTTGAAGATATGGACTGGCATTTACAAAAGTGTTTTTCATCTGCAAAGCAAAGAAGCACTTTCATTAAAACAATATAATTAACCTGCACTATTAAGAAAGAATTACATCATATCTCACATTCTTCTTTGTTATCACCACCATCACTACTTCTTAAGCACCTGCGGTATACAGTTGCCCATAGTACGTATCAATACTTGACTAGATAAGCCAGGTGGTAACTAGGTTATCTATATCACTGGGAGTCTACTGGTGTCATTAAAGTTGGAAAGCCTGAAAAGCAGCATTTAACAGGGATGTTAATCCATCTGCCCGCCCTATATTCTACCTTGCCAGAGAGTCTCTCCCAAACCTGCCGACTAGGATTCTGCAGAATTAAGTCGGCAGCCAGCCAGGTGGGCCCTGGGCCACAGCTGACTCCAGGAGGCTGGGCACCTGACCTACATCAGGTCATTTAGATTCTTTCCCTCAGGAAGGAGGTACTGAAGTACAGGAATTCCAGTTAGTTCCATCAGCTCCTTGAATGGGGCAGAGAGAGCTGCAGTGGTGGCCGTGAGCTGGACTGGAAATAGAGAGAGGCAGAGAAGCCAGTCTAAAGAGAGAAATGGGGAGAGGCTAAGCAGTCCCTGAGACAGTCAACTGCTCGTTAGGGTGGAGACGCTGAGAGACAGTGTGTAGCAGACATGTTTACCCGTCTACCAGAGACTGTCAGGAACCTGTCCTTCGTTCTGCCTCAGTATTTGAGCTGGGACACATTATCTCATTTTCTCCTGCCCTCACACGGGAATTGACATCATCGGTGGCTCCGCTCAAGCCTTCAGAGTTGGACTGAATTACACCACCACCTTTCCTGGATCTCCAGCTTACAGACAGCGATCGTGGGACTTATCAGCCTCCATAAGCAAGCAAGTCAATTCTTCATACTGAATAAATAAGCAAATAAATAAATATACAAATTACCTTTTGACTCTATTTCTCTGATGCATCCTAACACAAACCTCAGTTTTATTGCTCATCCTCCTTCAATAAAGCAAGATGCCCAAGGAAGGTGAGATTATCTCAGTTCCAGGATAAATACTTATTAGTTTAAAAGACGGAAAGGGTAACAGCTGTTCAGATATCCATCTCTTTAGCCCCAGGGGTAGCTGGACAGGGCCAGGGCAAGGCAGAGTATCCATGTCCACCTGCAGCACACACACACACACACCAGCCACTTCCAGTGCTGAGCAACCTTTTCCATTTACATGTGCTAACAACATTTTGTTTTCTTTGTGTGCCATACAAGAACAAAGCTGGGAAGCACCAGTGTAAACCACATGCAGTTAATCTCATTCCACATGCCAGGGTCTGACTCAGGAAGGAGCATGTGTCTGCAATAAGTCAAATAAGACTTGAGGGGAAACCTGCTAGGGTGGTTAAGGAAGAGTTCCTTGCTTTTGAAAATGGGCCAGATAGTTTCTTTTGCCTGTAACTCCTCAAAATGAAGCAGCCATCTTAGACCCATAAAGTCTAAGAACAAAGTCAGCACACAGAAGATGGCAGAGGAAAAAGAGGAATAGCGACTTTGATAACCTTTTGGGGACATTGAATTAACAAAATCTGGAGTTGCAACACCCCCACACCCACCCCTGCACCCTAAGAGATATTATTCCTTGAGATGATTCATTTTTCTTATTCTGATGGGTTTTATTTTGAGGATTTTCAAATGTAAGTTGGTAGAGAAATTCGCAAACTAATTGACAGTGCTTAGCAATCTATCAACAGCTGAGTGTTCAGAATCCTCTCTCTACTGCACAGTGACAACCATCAAAGACACCCTACTGGGTCCCTAGTTTTTGGGCACTAGGGAAAAGTGGATTGTGGTTGGATTCCAGACTTTGAGAGCCAGGATTCTATAATGACTTCCCATCAATCACAACAGCCGTGGGGTTCAGCAAGTAGACATGGAGAGGGTGGAAAGCTGCTTTCTTTTAATTCCCTTATTGTTTAAACCACTTCCCCTATATTTAAATCAAAACTGTTGTTTTGATTATTTGCACCCAAAAGCATCTTTAGTGATAAATCTATCTTCACATAATTAGCAGCAAATTTATGTGGCCTCCTTTGAGAAAAGACTCAGGAGAAAATGGTGCAGAGATTCATAATTCTGCCTACATTCCCAAAAATCTTTACATGATGGGTCTTAAGTGAATTTCCCCCAACCCCCCCAAAATGATAGCTGAGATGCCAGAAAAATGATTAAGCATGTGATCATCTGATACTCATCATAAGAGTCATGAAGCAACCCACAAATGGGGAACCACCACTTTGTCTCAGCATGTGTTTTTAAAGTATCAGATTGTACTTTTTGTTATCCCTTCTGTGGACACTATTCCCTTTCTCATCTCAAAAACTTCAACAGACTTTGCATCCCCTTTGTCTCAGGGGCATGTCAAAAGCAGAAGACACTAGAAGGTAACCCTCAACCCCTCCAAATCCAGTTCCCCTTGGAGATTTTTCTTTTCTTCAAATTCATTGAAGGGAATGTGCTAGACACCAAGAGAAAGAAAAGGGTTAAAGACACGTTGGGTTGTTCTGCTTTGCTTAAAACAATAGAGTTTCCCAAAAGTTGCCATAAATAGGAAAAATTAACAAACTTAACATAAGTTAAAAGACAATGTAATTTTTATATTTATATATCAAAGCATAGAGAAATATTTTGAAAAATTTTGTGATGACTATATTGTAGCTAAAGTTATTGGTACATGTATATCATGGAATATTATGCAAAGTTGCTTTTACCTTTCATTCACCCTGCTTGCCTGGCTGCCGCGCTGCTGTCAGTCTCCAGGCACTTTCACTTTCTATTCCAGCAGTGCTCCGGCTGATCTCAGTTCCACCTGTAATGGAAGCAGGGCAGCTGGGTTTGGGCGACTGGGACCAAAACACCTGTAACAGACCCTTCCTGGGAAAATTCAGAACGAAGAATTTAATTGCTCAGTTCTCCCTTATTTGTATTTTCCATCTGATGGTTTATGGGGAAACGACTCTAGAACAAATGTTAAGATGCCATCTTTCAGTGTTTTTTGGAAACCCAAATACCTCATGACTGTGGCTTACTTGGAGGGCACTGTGGTCATCAGGCTGCCCATTCACTTCTTCAAGGCTTGGCACATGCCTGGAACTTCCCACCAAGGAACTTGAGATTTTCCTTTATTTCTAGGCTTGGGAAGGGGGGCTGACAGGCCCCTCAGTCCCTACTCAGTCTCTTTCTTCATGAATGTGGTATGTAAAATCTTGGATTTGTGTTAATTTATGTCTATGTAAGAATGATCATTTTACCCCCTTTTAAAGTTATCCTTTAACAATAAATGTATAGAGTGATAATCCTGTTTTAAACACCTGCATAATGATAAACCTAGAAGAAAGTCAAGAGGCTATTTATTTAACTAATGTATTATTTAATCAATTTATTTAGATTAATCAACTGAGATGTATTAAAATTCGTTTGCCCGCCTTTTCCCGCCCAGTTCATACCATAGCTCAAACCTTATAGAGATTCCCCTGACTCCAATTCCTGTGCTGTTCCCTCATTTGTAACATATGGTTTTATTATAAAATAATTTCTGTATAAATCCATCTTAAGTTAAAAAGAAAAAAAGTGATAACTGAAAATTCATAATCTAAATAAGCATATTAATAAGCAAAATGATGAATGATTTGGCCAAAGGAGGAAACTCAACCTCGGTTCATCCTGTTTCCTGCAGATCCTGGTTACTTAATCTTAAATTAGTTATATAAAAAGGTGACTTTCACTGGAAGACTATCCATCATATAAAGCAGACCCTGGAGACTTATCAGATCTTAGCCCTTTTCTTAGTCTTTGAGTGACTTTACAGCTTGCAGGTAACTGACAAACATGTAAATTTTGTCCTTTCTGTAATTATTTTAATTGACTTCCTCCACTTAAGGAATAGCAGTTTTGTCTCACTTGGAATTTATCTCAATTATTTTATTCAATATTGTGATTTTTTACATTTCCTTTGAACAGGTTGTAAAATCTGTCCTGCTCCCTCATATAATGTAAATTAATACATTCTTTTGAAACTGCCCTTACAGATGGATGGAGGGTGCAAGGAACTAGAGTTAAGGACCTAAACCATGTGAAGGACCAGGCTTAGCTAAAAATAATGATAATAATTAGTCACTATTTCTTCGTTTCCTTGATAACAATTAGTCACTGTCCCCTTGTTTGCTTCTTTATATTTGCTACCCTGGAGTCACATGGTTATAAAGATTCTCAAGTTTTTCCCATAGATAACATCACCTTATGGAACCCTAAAGGTAGTTTCTGAGGTATCGTCCAGGTCCCTGGATTCCAGAGGATCAGCTGACTGACCTAGACCAAGAAATTCACTCAACTGGTCCTGGCACCCTCTCTCAAGAACCTGGTCCCACATGCCAGAGGATTGGCTGATCCACCAGGCAGTGTTCCATGTCAAGGGGAAGCCAATACACTGACACAACAGGTGTCGTGGCAGACAAAGTGTTTAGTTTTGTGGGTGCCATAGAAGGAGATGGGAGGTAATTCCCAAATCCATCTCCCCAGAAATTTGGGAGAAAAAGTTTTTAAAGACTGTTTGTTGGGCTAAAGGTTAGGTAATTAGGTCTGCTAATTAGCTGGGTTCGGTGAGGAACCAAAGGGGTATAGAAATTGTCTTTTTGTAAGTCAGTTTGGGGGTGAGGTTGCAATACTAGTTGAGTCGATTCCTTGGTATATGGGCCACTGGTCTGGGTGGGTCAGTCATTCCACTGGAATGCAGCGCCTGGGAGAGATCTCAAAAATCATGCTTTGGTTTCACAAGGGTGATATTATCTTTATCACCATCAGCTATGTAAGGCCTGAGCAACAATTATAGGAAAGCAGTCAAGGGGAAGGAAACTGGTTATTACCATTATTTTTAGCTATACCCGTGCCTTTATTGAGTTTTAGGCCCTTACCACAGTTCTCACCTTGCATCCTTTATCAATTTGAAAAGGGCAGTTTCACTACCCTCTTCTTTCATCAGACTTAACATAAAAATATATAGCTTTTCTGGGTGCTTGGGTTTTATTTCTGAAAGCTTATATGTCACCTGAAACTTTGACAAATACAGTTGTTATGCTTTTCTCTGGTTAATCTGTCTTTTGTTTTAAGTATAATAAAGTAAAGTTACCTCATTTTCTCCCCTCCGGTAAGTTTTTATTTGTTGACACTTTGGCT
Organism: Perodicticus potto; assembly: GCA_963574655.1. NCBI lineage: Eukaryota > Metazoa > Chordata > Mammalia > Primates > Lorisidae > Perodicticus > Perodicticus potto. The sequence goes on along the minus strand of CAUYRH010142588.1, from coordinate 7,161 downwards.
CAATCAATTGCGGAAAGCAGCAATACAAATTTACAGTGACGACAACATTGAAATCACTTCTAATAGTCCTCCTGACCATGGAAAAATAGAATATGTCATGCATTCTTCTCTACTCTAGGAAATGGTTATTTGGTTCGTCTTCTTTCCAAAATGTTAATCACACTGACCTCATTCTGTGTCATGGATATTCCCCCTGATGCCCAGGAAACACTTGGTTCTGAAGTCTAGCTGCCTTTGCCCATACTATTATGCTCCACAATTAACAAACAAGCAAAACTTATTTTATTAAATAAAAGATCAGCAATAAAAATACATTTCTTCAGAAATGGTTGAGTACTTCTCTAGGTAACAATTTTCATTATCAAATAATACAAAGAGAAATAAGAATTGAATTTTTACCAGCATCAATTATAGACATAGACAAATAATTCCAATGAGGTATGAAGAGGAGGCTGTGGCAACAGGTCACAGAGTTGCTCCTAGAGCAAGACTGGGGTACGTAACCCAAAGAGAAAGCATCTGACAAGCCTAGAGGTCTCCTGTGCAAATGGGGAGGAAGTCTGGGGAGGTGGAGATGGATTTGCATTGGAAAGGTGATTTACATTTACAGTGTGAAGTGTGATAACAAAGGATAAGGGTAGAGGGTGATATATTGTAGTTTAGCATAACTTCTCCTAATAGCATGCATGCACAAAGGTTTGAAAAAGCAGCTGCTTTTTAATGGTGTTTTCTGGTGGTGTTTTATATCATTGAACAGCAGCTGCTTTCTAGAGTGATCATCAAACAAGTTATACGTGGGTCACTACAAAAGTTTTGAGACAGACCGTATTATGGTCCACTATTTCATTTCCAAGAAACGCAGTGGACAGGGTCCTTTCTGATTCACAAGTTTCAACTTGCTTGACATATGGGTATTGCTGGGAGGGCTTTGTTTTTGTGTGTCCCAAAACTTTAATAACAACCCCTGTGGGCTGGTGAAAAAAAGAATTCAAGGCCAGCCAGCTCAAACTAGAAGGGTCATCAAGAAGTGCTCAGCACTGTGACATGGAGCAGAGATGGGTGACAGTGCCCTGAACAGCTCTTGTGAACAGATAGCACTGTGGTCATGTGAGGCTTCCAGCTCATCCCCTGAGCCTGACGTGCAGGGTCAAGAGGATCATAAAGCAAGGCTGGAAGACCAGCGGGAATGTACTGCAGCTGTTCTTAGAAGTTCTGGCTGGGGAGTGGGGGGAGGAGGCTGCACAGTGAGGGCAAAGCTTCAGAACGCAGCGGGACTTGAGAGTGTTTTGTTTGCAGACTGATGACAGGGAGTGTGTGTGCATGTACAAAGGCCCCAGTCCTCCAAGATGGGAAACAGAGACCAAAGGCATTCCAGGAGCCCATGGAACAGGGAAGTGGAAATGCCCCCAAAGCCCCTGGATCTAGAGTCTGAAGACCTCACCTGGGAGTACAGAGCAGAGACTCAGTAAAATAGAGTCACCATGGGCGGTGCCTGAGGCTCAGAGGGTGGGGCGCCAGCCCCATATACCAAGTGTGGTGGGTTTGAGCCCGGCCCAGGCCAAACTGCAACAAAAGAATGGCCAGGCATTGTGGTGGGGGCCTGTAGTCCCAGCCACTCAGGAGGCTGAGACAGGAGAATCGCCTAAGCCCAAGAGCTGGAGGTTGCTGTAAGCTGTGACGCCACAGCACTCTACTGAGGGCGATAAAGTGAAACTCTGTGTCTAAAAAAAAAAAAAAAAAGTAGTGTCATGCATGAAATCCCAGCAATTCAGTAAGGTTACTCTGAAAAGGTGGAGGCTATGATTCTGAAGGAAGAATACAGATTCCAGAATATAATGCCTAAAAGTTAGACTCATGTGCAACAACACTGAGGCCAAAACATTTAAACATCAACTTCAATAGTTTAATGGAGTTTAACTGTCTATTGAGTGAAAACCTTTGCTATAGTGTACAAAAATGTCAAGATTAGATTCGTCTCATCATAATACAAAGTCAATAATCCAGTTTGTGCTCAGCATACTTGCCAATTGCAGTGAGTATGAAACTTTGGAAATTTCAGCTCTGTGGCTTCCGGAAAAAACAAGGTGCAGAGAGAAAAGCCTGTCCTATTGGAGAGCTGTTAAACTTTTTCAAATGCTTCAAGTAGCTCCCCATGGAGATAATTATTGGAATACCATAACAATGTTCTACAGGAAAGATGGTAATTTTCTCAGTGGTTAGAAAAAATTGTATACGTGAAAAATATTTTTTGCTGCTATGATACACACAATGATTTTATTTTACTCTTGACGATAAACCTAATAAGTAGTACCAGTATGCTGGAAAATTAATTCTAAATAGTTTCTTTCATGTTAAGATGAACACCAGTCATTTATTCTTTTTTCAGAATTCAATCTGCATTTTTAACACAGCCACTTCACAGCAACGCCTGTATTTAATGATATGGTTGATTATAGTAAATTATTTGTGAAATTGTTTTGCGTTTTTTCCTCACATAATCTTTTTTTAAACTCACTGATCTGTCGAAGGCTTAGATAATGATTTCCATAACGTTTGGTCATGAAATTGCGACACAACTTTGAATAAAACAGTTGATTTTCATTAATTCAACTTTCTAGCAACGTTTTACTTAAAAATTTGAGAATGTATTATATTGTGTAAGCATATATTGGATGCATAGTGGCATGTCTTTATTATTGTTGCCATTTTTTTTAAGTTTATAGTTTAATACACTTTTAGGCATGTAAGTGATCACCTAGATCAAGCTACACAACTTTTCCAGCATCCTGGAAGTTTCCTTTGTGTTTTCTTCTCTCTTCTTTAGAATATTCCAATATTTTATCAGACAATTTTTCAAACTTACAAAACAGTTGAAAGAATTACATAGTGATCACCCTTACACTTATCACATAACTTTTTTCCTCTTCACGTGTAAGTAATTTGTTCATAGGGAGGCCACAAGTTTTGTCCCCTTCATCCCAATGACCCCTGATTCCTATTGGGTGTATCATCCTAAGAGGAGCCATCTTCCGGTATGATTGTTGTTATTTTGAGGATTAAAAAGTTGAGGTGTATCAAGAATATGGTACACATATCCTGCTGAAGGGCACTTTGCCTTCCGTCACTTACAGGATAGGTCCTTTGCTGTATTATAAGAAGAGCAAAGCGACAAGCTCTTATAGACGTGCAGAGGTCTCAGCTGCACACGCAGATTCCATGTAAGTCTGCGGTCCAGGGAGCCTGGGGGACTCTGTGCATTGTGCCCTCCTAACTAAAACTATAAGCCACAAGTGTCACTCCCTCTCCTCAAGAAAAATAGACTGATCGGTACATTTTTGCCAAACGGCAGACAAAATAGGAAGCCCTGGACTTCATTCCCCAAAGAGATTCTGACTTAACAATATATAGTCTAAAAAGCCTTTATGAGAATTCCATAAAATGACCCAGAATTTGCAGTACCTCAGACAAGTGCAAAGCCCAGAACAGCTGCATGTAAATAGGTGAGAAAAAGCTGCATTAACCCAGGGCTACACCTAGGTGCAATCAGTAGAATACACCCAACTCCCAAAATCTTCATGAGAGAAAGAGAAGAGTGGAATATATATATCCTGCATTCCTGCTTTCCAGGGAGCTGCCCAAGGGATAGGTTTTGGCTTCACCTGACAGATTGTAGAACGTGAGGAAATAGCACACTCTGGACAGCGGTGGCAACAAAACAAAAAGGCGACTTTGAGTGAGGTCTTATAGCACCAGGTGCCTCTAGCAACAAAGACAGACATAAGGTGGAGACAGATTGCGAGCTCCGGAAAAGAAACAGGTAACCTCTAATTGGGAAATTATGTGCACAAGCTCCATAGGAGATGCAGCTCCCAAATCTGTCAGGCAGGATAACTGCCGGAAGTTTCACCCTCGACAGGCTGTACAGTCTGTAAAGAGAAGGAGGGAAGTTATTTTTTTTTAATTCTCAAATCCCAGCCAAAGTATAGCATAAGAAGAAATAAAGGGAAAAAAATGGCTTAATTAAATAAATAAAATAATACTTTAAAATGACCTTAAAATAAAGAGATCTATGAATTACCTGAGAAAGAATTTAATGTGGCTATTTTTACAGATGCTTGAGTAGATATAAGAGAATTCAGATAGACAACTAAACAAAAACAGGAAATCCCCACAGGAACAAGGAATGACAATATAAACAAACATTCGGAAACCATAAAAAAATGATAAAAATTCTAGAGCTAAAGAACACAATGACTTAATTGAAAAATTTACCAAATGGGCTTAAAGAGTTTCAAACTTGATTAAGCAAAGTATCAGTGAATCAGAAGATGGGTCTTTTGAAATTATTGAATCAAAGGAACAAAAGGAAAAAAAGAATGATGAAAAGTAAAGAAAGACTTAGGGACTTACTGGAAAACATCAAAAAGACCAATATACACACTACTGGAGTCTCAGAAGGAGCAGAGAAAAGAAATAGGCAGACAGTTTATTTAAAGAAATAATAGTTGAATACTTACCAAATCAAGGGAGAAAAATGGCCATCCAAATTTATGAAATCCCAAGGGCCTGAAATAGCTTGAACCCCAAAAGGGAAGTTCCTTCTGGGATGAGAAGTTAACACTGAATGCCTTTCCAGCTTTTGGAGGGAAAGTTTTTATTTTAATTTTAATTTTTTCCTGCTTTTTAAAATATTTTAATTAATGTAAGGGATACACATTAAATTCTGTTATATGTATATATTGTATAGTGGTCAATTCTGGGCTTTTACTGTGCACCCAAATAGCGTTAATATGTGATTTTTCATCCTTTACCCACTGCCCCTCTCTCCAGTATAAGACACTAATGTCTTCGTACCACTGCATATGTTATTCATTAGTCACTGTGCAGCTCCTACTTACAAGTAAGAATATGTGGCATTTCTCTCTCTCTCTTTCTGAGATACTTTATTTAAGGTAATGCTCTCCAGTTTCATGAAAGTTGCTGCAAAAGCATAATTTCATTTTTGCTTATGGTTGTGTACTACAGCATTACATATATTCCATACTGTTGCAATTGTGAACTGTGCTACAATAAAGACATTACTGAAATATCTTTTAGATACAATGACATCATTTTGGAAAGAGATTGATACCCAGGAGTGGGACTGAAAAGCCAAGTGGTGGATCTGCTTCTAATTGTTTAGGAAATCTCCAAACTGTTCTTCACAGAAGTTGTACTAATGTACACTCTCACTGAAAGTGTGTAACCTTTCACTTTCATCGTATTTGTGCTAACATCTATTTTTTTTTTAACTTTTTCATAATGGCCATTTTAATTGGAGTAAGATGTTATTTCACTGTGATTTTATATTCATTTTTGTCATGATTAATGATATTGAGCTTTTATTGTATGTTTCTTGGTTATTTGTATGTCTTTTTTTGAAAAATGTCCATTCATGTCATTTGCCCACTTTTAAATTGGGTTACATGTTTTGTTTTGTTTTTTCTTTTGTTTTTCCTCCATAGTAAATTGCTTGATTTCCTTACAGATTCAGGATTAATATTTGTTTCAGATACATATTTGTGAATATTTTCACCTATTATTTAGCTTATCTATTTACTCTTTTAATTATTTCTTTTGTTGTGCAGCAGATTTTAGTTTAATTAGTCTCACTTGTGTTAGTTTTTTTTTTTTTTTTTGTATTTGCTTTGGAGGTGCAAATCACAAATTCTTTCCATAGGCCATTGTCCACAAGAGATTTTTCTAGGTTTTCTTGTAGAATTTTTATGTTAAAGTCTTGAATTTAATTCATCTTGAGTTACTTTTTTTGTAGGTGAAAAATAAGGATTCACTTTCTTTCTTCTACATATGGCTTTCAAATTCTCCCAGCACCAGCATCATTTATTGAATAATGTGCCCTTTCCTTAATATGTGTGTGTGTGTTTTTCTTGAGACAGAGTCTCCTATGTCACCCTCAGTAGAGTGCTGTGGCATCATGGCTCACAGCAACCTCAAACTCTTGGGCTTAAGTGATTCTCTTGCCTCAGCCTCCCAAGTAGCTGGGACTACAGGTGCCCACCACAATACCCGGCTATTTTTTTGTTGTTGTTGCTGCACTCGTCATTGTTGTTTAGCTGGCCTGGGCTGGGTTCAAACCCACCAGCCTTGGTGCATGTGGCTGGTGCCATAGGCGCTGCGCTATGGTCATCAAGCTTTGATGTGTGTTTTTGTTTGCTTTGTGGAAGATCAGTTGGTTGTATGTATACGGTTTTCTTTCTGGGCTCTATATTCTGTTCCATTGGTCTGTGTATCTACCTTTATGCCAGTACCATCCTGTTTTGGCAACTAGCCTTGTGGTATGTACACTTGGAAGTCAGGCAATGTGATGCCTCCAGTATTCTTTTTGCTTAGGATTGTTTTTTCTATTGGCCTCTATTTTGTTTCCATGTGAATGTTAAAATTGTCTCTTTTCAAGTTCTCTGAAATAACATTGGTATTTTGATAGGAATTACACTGAATTTGTAGATTGCTTTGGGAAGTCTGTTCATTTTTACAATATTCTTCTGATCTATGAGGCTGGGATGTTTTTCCATTTGTTTGTGTCCTCTATAATTTCTTGTATTAGTGATTCGTAATTCTCCTTGATTAAATATATTTCTGGGTGTGTGGAGATTTTTGTAGCTATTGTAAATCGGGTTGTGTTCTTGGTTGGTTCTTAACTTGGTTCTTGTTGGTGTAAAAACGGTTTTGATTTTCATATGTTGATTTTATAACCTGAGACTTTTCTGAACTCATTCATCACATCTAGGAGTCTTTTGGAGATTCTTTAGGTTTTCTGAGTACAAGATCATGTCCTTTCTGAATATCCTTATTTGAATCTTTGCTTGCTCTTCTTTTCTTTTTTTATTGAAACAAATGACAAATTTTATTGCATGAGTTAATTTTTATGTCCAAGCACTAGGATAATGAAATATATTTTCCATGCAAAATATTATATACATTAAATAACATACAGTGGTAACGATGCAGGATAGGTTTCCCGGGAAACAGACTCAGTGATAGAAATATCCAAGCAGGAAGTGTATTTATTGGGCAGTGATGTCTAGAGGAGGACCAGTGAGAGTGGAAAAATGAAATAGGATAGATGGAGCAAGAAGGTGAACTCTATCAAAGTCCCAACAA
>CAUYRH010142586.1:0-45173 GCA_963574655.1 Perodicticus potto | reverse complement strand
TTTGCACAAAGAATGCGTATGATGACATTTTGCCTCTCGGCTTCTTAGGATCGCCTTTGCCCATGCTTAGTTATGTTTCCTCCGCGAGGCACAGAGTCGCCCAGTGCCCGTCCGGCTCTCACTTGCCCCGGCGCTGTCTCTATGGAGCTCAATGTACTGCAATGGCTTTTTTTTTGAGACAGAGTCTCACTATGTCACCCTTGGTAGAGTGTTGTCGTGTCACAGCTCACAGCAACCTCAAACTCTTGGGCTTAAGCGATTTTCTTGCCTCAGCCTCCAGAGTAGCTGAAACTATAGGTGCCTGTCACACACAATGCTGGCTATTTTTTTTTAGGAGATGAGGTCTCACTCTGGCTCAGGCTGGTGTGGAACTTGTGAGCTCAGGTGATCCACCTGCCTCAGGCTCCCACAGTGCTGGGATTACAGCTGAATTCCTTTCTTTTGGATATATACCTAGCAATAAGATCACTGGGTTATAGGGTAGTTCTATTTTTAGATTTTTGAGGAAACTCCATAGTGTTTTTCATAGTGGTTGCACTAATTTGCAACCCCTTTGTCCACATCCTCACTTGAATTCATTTTTGCCTGTCTTTAGATAAAAGCCATTTTAACGGGGGTGAGATAGCCCAGTGTAGTTTAATTTCTTTGATGACTAATGACATGGACCATTTTTTTAATACACTGTTGGCCATTTGTATGTCTTCTTATGAGAAATGTTTATTTAGATCCTTTTCCTATTTTCAGATCAAATTATTAGATTTTTTTTTTTCTATTGAGCTGCTGGAGCTCCTTACGTATCTAATTATTAATCCCTGTCAGATGGGTAGTTTGCAAATATTTTCTCCCTTGACATTTCTGTTCACTTTTTGAGTTGTTTCCTTTGCTGTACAGAAGCTTTTTTAGCTTGGTGTGATTGCATTTGTCCAATTTTGCTTCGGTTGCCCGTGCAGTAAGGGTATTATTCAGGAAGTCCTTGTCCAGAACAATGTCTTGAAGCATTTCCCCAATGTTTTCTTTTAGAAGTTTCATAGTTATAGGTCTTATATTTAAGTCTTTAATCCATTTTTATTTGATTTTTGTGTAGTATAAGAAATAGGGTCTAGTTTTATTCTTTTGTATATGGATATCCAATTTTTCCCAGAACCATTTATTGAAAAGATTGTCCTTTCTCCAATTTATATTATTGGCAAATTTGTCAAAAGTAAGTTCATTATAGATGTGCAGATTTATTTCTGGGTTCCATATTCTGTTCCATCGGTTTTTGCATCTGTGTTTTATGACAGTACTATGGTGTTTGGGTTACTACAGCTCTGCGTATAACTTGAAGTGAGATAATGTGTTTCCTCCAGTTTGGTTCTTTTACCTCAGGGTAGTTTTGGCTATTCTGAGTCTTTTGTGGTTCCACATAAGGCTTAGGATTATTTTTTCTATTTCTGTGAAGAATGTCATTGGTATTTTGATGGGGAGTACATTGAATCTGTAGGTTGCTTTGGGTAGTATAGACATTTTAACAATATTGATTATTTTAATCCTTGAGCAAGGAAGATTTTCTCATGTTTTGTATCCTTTTCAATTTTTTTCAGCAATGTTTCATAGTTTTCATTACGAAGATCTTTCACTTTTTTGGTTAAATTTGTCCCCCAGTATTTTATTTTATTTGCAGCTATTATAAATAAGATTACTTTTTTTGGAGACAGAGTCTTACTCCGTTGCCCTGGGTAGAGTGCTGTGGCATCATGACTCACAGCAACCTCAAACTCCTGGGCTCAGGCAATCCTCTTGCCTCAGACTCCTGAGTAGCTGCGACTACAGACATCTGCCACAATGCCCAGCAAATTCTTCTATTTTTAGTAGAGACGGAGTCCTGCTCTGGCTCAGGCTGGTCTCAAACTCCTGAGCTCAAGCAATCCACCCACCTCAGTCTCCCAAATTCCTAGGATTACAGGTGTGAACCGCCATGCCCAGCTCCATAAGATCACTTTCTTTTTTTTTTTTTTTTTTTTGTCTTTTTCCAGATTGTCTACTCTTGGCATATAGAAATTCTACTGATTTTTGTATTTTAATTTTGTATCCTGCAATTTTACTGAATTTGTTTATCAGTTCTAATAGGGTTTTTTTTTGTGTGTGTGTGGTGTCTTTAGGGTTCTAGAAATAAGATTGTATCATCTGTAAACAAGGATAATTTAACTTCTTCCTTTCCAACTTGTATGTCCTTTATTTCTTTCTCTTGTCTGATTTCTCTAGCTAGAATTTCTAGTACTCTGTTGAATAACAGTGGGGAAAGTGGGCATCCTTGTCTTGTTCCAGATTTCAGAAGTAAGGCTTTCAGTTTTTCTCCATTCATTATGATACTAGCTATGGGTCTGTCATATGTGGTTTTTGTGGTGGTGACATAAGTTTCTTGTATAGTCATTTTTTTTTTTTTTTTTTTTAGATAGTCTCATTATGTTGTCCTCGGTAGAGTGCTGTGACATCACCTCAAACTCTTGGACTTAAGCTATTTTCTTGCCTCATCTTCCCGAGTAGCTGGGACTACAGGCACCTGCCACAATACCTGACTACTTTTTCATTGCAGTTGTCATTGTTGTTTAGTAGGCCTGGGCCGGGCTCAAACCCGCCAGCCTCAGTGTATGTTATGTGACTGACGCCCTACTCACTGAAACTTGGGTGAGAGTTTTTTTTTTTTTTTTTTTACCATGAAGGGATGTTGAATTTTATTGAATGCTTTTTCAGCATTACTTGAAGTAATCATACAGCCTTTGCCCTTCATTTTGTTGATGTGATGTACCGCATTGATTGGTTTGCATATGTTAAACCATCCTTGTATCCCTGGGATGACTCCCACTTGATCATGATAAATAATCTTTTTTTTTGAAATAGAGTCTCACTCTGTTGCCCTGAGTTGTGTGCCACTGTGGTGTCATCATAGCTCACAGCAACTTCAAACTCTTGGGCTTGAACAATCCTCTTGCCTCAGCCTCCCAAGTAGCTGGGATCATGACACCCAACTAATTTTTCTTTCTTTCTTTCTTTCTCTCTCTCTCTCTTTCTTTCTTTCTTTCTTTCTTTCTTTCTTTCTTTCTTTCTTTCTTTCTTTCTTTCTTTCTTTCAAGTAGAGACAGGGTCTTGCTCTTGCTCAGGCTGGTCTCAAACTCCTGAGCTCAAGCAATCCTCCCTGCATGGCCCCCCAGAGTGCTGGGATTACAGGCATGAACCACTGAGCCTGGCCTGAATAATGTTTTGAATATGTTTTTGAATTTGGTTTACTAGTATTTTGCAGAGGATTTTCATGTTTCTGGTGTCACAAGTCACATTGAAAACACTAATACAGATGGCATGCCAGTCAGGTGCGACATGGCATCACCATCATTTCCCTTCATTGAGTCACCTGGAGCTGGCATGGCGCCTGTTGCTCAAGTGGCTAAGGAGTCAGCCACATACACAAGAGCTGGTGGGTTTGAATCCAGCCCGGGCCTGCCAAACAATAATGACAACTACAACAAGAAAATAGCTGGGCATTGGCTCAGCACCTGTGGCTCAGTGGGCTAAAGCGCCAGCCACATACACCTGAGCTGGCGGGTTCAAATCCAGCCAGGCCCGCCAAACAGCAATGATGGCCGCAACCAAAAAATGGCCAGGCGTTGTGGCGGGCACCTGTAGTCCCAGCTACTTGGAAGGTGGAGGCAAGAGACTCGCTTGAGGCCAGGAATTGGAGGTTGCTGTGAGCTGTGATGCCATGGCACTCTATCCAGGGTGACAGCTTGAGGCTCTGTCAAAAAAAAAAAAGTCACCTGAAGCCTTCACCTGAAGCAGGTGCTAGTGCCATGATTCTTGTATAGCCTGAAGAACCATGAACCAGCCTCGGCCTCAGATGTTCCTTTATAGCAACACAAATGAAGGATCTGCTGGGGACACATATGAAATGATACTTGTATAATTCAAAGGGTAAAAATCTATAAACTCCTCATTGAAAGTTATGATAACAATAAACCTCAAAAGATGAGCAATGAAAAAGAGTAGCCAGCTCACAAATAGAAATGAAAAGGGTAGACTGCTATGAAAGTGGAAGGGAGAAAGTTCATTTTTATTAAGTGTAATGGTATTCAATTAAAGAAAAAGTAATATATTTCCTGCCTCAGTCTGTGCTGCTGCCGTGCACTTTTCTATTGAGATTTTCTTGTATCTTCTAAGATGATTTAAGGATGATTTTTTCAAATAAAAATGTCTTAATGTTTTTTAACTTGGAAAAATACATTTAATGAACAAAACCCAATTCTGATGAAGTTGAAGTGAAATGGGCACCTTGGAATTACAGCAGCTCACATTGATACAAAATAGTCTGGGAAAGCCCGAAGTTTTTGGACGAGTAATGCGGAGAAAGTAATGTATTATTTTATTCCCAGAATATATTTTAAATTGTTTCTTAATGTCCTTGATAGAATTGACATTTACATGACAACAGACTAGAAAGGGGTCAAGTTGAGAATGACAGCTGCTGGGGCAAGCCTCAAAGGTAGGTCCGTCTGTGCGGTCTGGGGGTTCTCCCATTCCTCCAGCCCTTCCAGCGATTTTGAATTTCCTGTACCAAATCCTGTTCTGCTTAGAATAGCTGGAGTACCTGGAGTGTTTTCAGATTCTTGTGCAGAATGGTGAATGCTAAATGAGTTTGACAGCAGAGCCCAAAGGAGCAGAGTAAGGGACATGACACGATGAAAATAGCACTGCGGCAAGAGTCTGGAGCTGCTTATCGCTGGGGGTCTCTCTCGTGTCAAGCTAAATCCCTCCTAATACAACTAAGCCTGTTTACTTCTTTTTCATCTATTGTTGAACAGCTACATTGGGGTCCAAGTCAGACATCAAAAATTAATGCTTCTGCTAGAAAAAGTAGCATTTTAGCCTGGCCTGCTTGTGGCTGGGACGTGATGCTGGCCCTCCCTCCCCCACCTAATGGTGAGCAGAAGGCCCTCACGATGAGTCTGGAAGAGTTTCATCAAAAGGCAGAGTGCGATTGGATAGCAACACCTGGCCACTCGACTTATCCCTCGAAGCGAATTTCCCTTTGGCAGACACTGCAGCAAAATGTATTAATACCCATGATGAGCAACGAGCCATTAATAAATTATGCTGGTTGTTCTGCTCTACCTGTAATGAAATATTTAAAGCTATAAAAGCATTTCAGCTTAAATAGTCATCAGAGCTTTAGTCCAACTTAGCGGTAAGCTTAGATTTCATCTTCGTTTCACACAGGTCAAATGTGAAGTGCAAAGTAAACTTTGCAAGGAAAAGGCAGCAAAAGGCCTACTGCGTACACAGGGTGAGGCTCTGGGAGGTGCAGGAGCATGTCTGGGCAGGTCGGCCAGAACCCTTGCATGGGGTCCGGGATTCCTGGGTCCTCTCCCAAGCCTGGCACTCGAGGATCTGGGGCTCATTAGATAGAGGATCTCTTCCCCAGTCCCTGATTGTAAGCATTTAAAATGCTTCCAGTCTTCTGAGACTCCATAAGCGGATATGGGAATGTAGAGGTATTTATATGATCATGTGGATTAGGAATGGGACTCAAATCCCAGTAGGACCTCAGTAGGAAACACTGGACAGCAGAGGGTTCAGAAAGGCTAAACTGGCTGGGCATGGTGGATCACTTGAGTTAGGGAGTTTGAGACTAGCCTGGGCGACAAAGCAAGCCCATGTCTCTTAAAAACAAAAACAAAACAAACAAAAAAGGGGCTAAACTCAGATAACCTGTCTGTATAGAGAAATTGACACTTTTTTTTTTTTTGAGACAGAGTCTCGCTATGTCACTCTTAGTAGAGTGCTGTGGCGTCACAGCTCAAAGCGATTCTCTTGCCTCAGCCTGCCAAGTAGCCAGGACTATAGGCGCCCGCCACAATGCTCGGCTACTTTTTTGCTGCATTTGTCATTGTTGGTTAGCAGGCCTGGGCCAGGTTCGAACCTGCCTGTCTCGGTGTATGTGGCTGGTTCCCTAACCACTGAGCTACAAGTGCTGAGCCTAACATTCCTATAAATCATGTCTGAGTCCATTTAGGGCAAAACCTCAATGATGGCATAGAGGAGCTGGTGTGGGCACTCACAATAAGCGATCTAGAAGAGAATTAAAAATGGAAAGTTGCCCTTAACTTTCTAGACTTGGAGGGGCACGTGTTGCCCTAGGTATAAATTGTAAGCAATTGGGATTGGGTGTCCTGCCACAGTGATACCACAGAATAGCCCATAATTACCCATAATGACTTCATGGGGGCTCAGCCCAGGTAGGAGCCCAGGCATTTCAAGATAATGGCTTTTCTTCCTTTTTTATTCTGAGTGAGTTAGCTCCCTGCATGGATTGAACGGTGCTTATTAGCACAAGTGCCTCTGATAATTAGGTTGGTCCTGACATGATGTTTATTAAATATTTCAAGTCAACATGGATTAGAGTAGAGCTTCTGGACAGGGAAGAGGCAAAAGAACAAATTCTCAAAAGGTATCTGTGGTGTCCAGAAAGGACAGAGTGATTCTTACACTGCTGGGTGGAGTTAAAGGAACGGGAGAAGCAGGAGGAAGCCCCGGGGAAAGGAGACTGGAAAGAGGCCGTAGCCAGTATCTGCTACACACAAGGGGAGCCTCAGTTTTCTAGTCTGTCATATGAGGCTTAGAAGAACAGAAGGCTGACATGAGAAGGGACGTGAAATGCATGCCCCCACTTTGGTCCTCGTAAGGAAATCTGTGAGATTTTGAAATTAAGTGGCCTCGTCCATCCAGGTCATCTCTGTCTAGGACATTTCATGACTCTGAAGAGATTAAAACTGACACAGTAAGGCAATTAATTTATTTCTTAAAGAAATGCAAAATGGGCTTGGCACCTGTGGCCCAACGGGCTAAGGCGCCAGCCAGGTACACCTGAGCTGGCAGGTTCGAATCCAGCCCGGGCCGCCAAAACAACAATGACGGCTGCAACCAAAAAATGACAGGGCGTTGTGGCAGGTGCCTGTAGTCCCAGCTACTTGGGAGGCGGAGGCAGGAGACTCACTTGAGCCCAGGAATTGGAGGTTTCTCTGAGCTGTGATGCCACAGCACTCTACCCAGGGTGACAGACAGCTTGAGGCTCTGTCTCAAAAAAAAAAAAAAAAAAAAAAAAAAGAAATGCAAAATGTGTCCATTCCACAATGGAAGGAAATTGATTCTATTTCTTTGGATATGTTGGATTTAGGACATTATCCCCAACATGTGGCACCTTAGTGTTTGAGAAAAGAGCAGAAACAGGAAGGACTCGCTGAGCCCCTCCCGCCACTCTCCCTTGAAGCGGGTCCTGAAACTTAGGGCCTTCCCCTGACGTCCTAAGACCCTCATTCCAGAGGGCCCTCCTTATATCTGGAGGAAAGCAATGGACATACAGAGACACCAAGAAGAATGTGGACAAGCAGACCGCGCTAACTTCCCCCCAGTTTATTACCATTAGTTCATAATGTTGGGACTCAAAATGAACACCCCAAACTGTGGTGTTTTGACGTGCTGAGGACGTTGAATAAAGAAGCAGCCTTCGATTTAAGTTCTCTCTGCCCTTCTGCTTCCCTGTCCCTTGACCCTCTTCCTCCCGGTAAGCACAGAGGGGCTTTCTCTGAAGTTCCCCTATCTGACTAAGAAGTTTCTCCAGAAGGAATGAAATTAATTGTCTTCCCCCCACCCCCACCCCATAATCTCATCAAACAGAGAAGACTAACTCACAGGGAAGACACCACACCCAGACCCCAGACAACCTCTGTCCCAGGCTATTGTCTGTCCTTTGGGCCCATTCATCTCCCCTAAAAATCATTTACTCTTCCTCCAAAATTGCCTTCATCCCCCACTTCTCTCTCCTCTGTGGAGCATCAATGGTTTGGCCTTGTCTGAGCTCTGGTGTCCCCATGCACTTGCATGCCAATACATTTGTACGCCTTTTCTCCCACTTAAATCTGTCCATTGTCAGTTCTTTTCAGCAGACTCCATTATTGAACCTTCAGAGGAAAAGTTTAAACTTTCCTACAATACCCTTTGTCTTGCAATCCTACTTCTGCCTAACTGCCTTTAAAATTCACAGATTTTGAGGTTTCTTTGTGTCTTTATTTGTGAAGTCTTCTGTGTCACATAAAACAACATTAAATAAATGTGTATGCTTTTCTCTTGCTAACCTTGTTTTGTCACAGGGGTCATTATCATGAACCTTGCGAAGAGTAAGGAAAAGAGAAATGCTTTTTCACCCTTACAAACATTGACCAGTTTTGTCAGTTCTTCAAGTTTTGCATCTATTTGTACGATTGTTAGGTAGGTGGTGAGGGACTTCTAGCTCTCTTGGGAACAAAGGTGAATGCCCTGAACAATTGCCACACCTAAGGGAGGAAGGAGCTCTGGACCAAAGTGCCAGTCAAACTTACTGTGCCAACTGCAAAGGAATGCAGAGGATTCCCCAGCCCTCAGGCCAACAGCACAGGAACAATGGGGTCTGGAGGGTGACCTAGAGCAACTTAAGGCTAATTTTCAGGTCATTACCTTAAATCTGCATTGCAGTCCCTCCCCTCAAGGCTCCAAGAATGGGCTGTCAAAAAGTTCATTGGAGGGCGGTGCCTGTGGCTCATCAACTAGGGCCTCGGCCCCATATACCGAAGGTGGCAGGTCCAAACCCGGCCTCCGTGGAACTGCAAAACAGAAAAATAGCTGGGTGGTGTGGTGGGTGCCTGTAGTCCCAGCTACTCGGGAGGCTGAGGCAAGTGAATAGCCTAAGCCCAGGAGTTGAAGGTTGCTGTGAGCTGTGTGATGCCACGGCACTCTACTGAGGGCGATAGAGTGAGACGCTGTCTCTACAAAAAAAAAGAAAAAAAAGTTCATGGGAGAGCCACGTGCATGAAAGACTCAAGTGTTATAAGTCCCAGCTGCTTGTCAAAGTGCTTTGATGGCGACATTTGACACACGGGGAGCACCCAGCCTAGGCAATATAGGGCGGGACCCTAGACTATCATCAGGGCCCTCCTCTTAAGACAGGCAGCCTGTTCACTGTCTGTGGCGAACACATCTTACTTCTCAATCAATTTCACCGAGTTCCTTACTTGGGGTGTGTCTGGTCTTTCTCTGGCCAACAGCATACTAAGAACGGAGATCAGACTACTGACCCGATAGAGGACAAGTCCTCATTTCGTTTCATGTTAGGGAAGAAGGCTCCTTGCTGCAACTCTCATTCTTTTGGGATGCATGTTGGTCTTGCCCATGCAAATTTCTCTCTGGCCAGATGGGGCATTTACAGCCCCTTCTCTCTTTAAACATAGAAAATGTTTCCTCCCGTTTGGCTTTTATTGACTCTAACCATCTAGTGCCTGATTTGCCCACTTGGAGTGAGTTCATCTGCCCAGTGATAAAACAAGGACTTGGTCTATGCTTACTTTGTAGAGCCCTTTTTAGGACCGGGGGTTTAGACAGCCTGTGGATGTTCCTGTACATAAACAGATCTGGATCATCCTAAGACACCACTTCCATGTTTATCCCCACTCCTTGGGGAATGGCTGGATACTTGGATCCCTGGTTTTAACCGGCCTTCTTCTTTCCCCTTCGGGTCCATCCTGGGGATAGCCCCCACCCCTTTGTCAGAGCTGGCCACTCAGTCTCTAATTGTGTTACTGTCAAGGGTAAACAAGTTGTTACGCCAGGAGATAATTTGTCCTGGCAAATATGGAGATGGAAACGTAGGTTGGAGGTTGGCACCAACCTTCTTCCTACATACTAGTAAGGAGACATCCTGACCCAGCTGAATAGCCTGGGATGCTACCTTGGGACACCCAGCTCTGTGGATCCCGGATTTCAGTTCCTCTCTGTTTCTTCCTGACTTTCTAGATGGGTGTGCAGAGTTCAAAAATCCCTCCTAACACCCCTTTGGGATGTATGCTCTCAAAATGGGACACATTTGATCCAGACACACTGAAGAAGCATTTGATCTTCTTTTGTATAACCACCTGGCTGCAAGATGAGCAGAGAACAGTGGCTGCCACACAGGCCTCTAAACCACTCCACCAGCTTACAATTAGACCTCTTTAGCAAAAAGGAAGGAAAATGGGCCAAAATACTGTATTACAGACTTGCCTTTAATTATGGGAAAATCCTCACTGGTGCAAGGAGTGTTTGGAACTAAGTAAGACCATGGTATTTAGGGATCCTCCTCAAGTCTCCACCTGCCCTAAATTACCTTCATGTCCAGGGAGGCCTGAGTGGGTTTAGTGGCACTGTTGCTACCTCTACCAGGGTAAAGCCAGCTCGGCTCCTACCCTTGCTGGAAGCAATGAGGGAGTTCGCACCAACCCTGGTTCATAAGACCTTTAGTTTAGTAGAGGTAAAACAAATAAAACAGGTCAGGGGAGTTACAGTAATCACCCTGATAAGTATGTAGGGAAACTCCATCATGCATGTCTAGACTATGACTTGATTTAGAAAGATATATGCATATATATATTTTTGTAGACCAGACCTGAAATTATTTTGAGAGAGAATGAGAGAAGAACACTTTTTAAGCTGAGCACCATTTTCAGTGGTTAGAGCATCAGTCCTGCAGACCAGGGCCGTGAGATCGAGTTCAAACCTCACCTGGGCCTGATTGAGAAAAAAACCAGAACACTTTCTAGTATGTATCCAGGTGGGTCTTAAGGCCACCATGCAAACAGCAGTCAACTATTCCAAGGTCTCTGCCATAACCCAGGGGCCTAAGGAAAACCCCATAGCCTTCCTGGATCAGCTCTAGGAGGCAGTAGAGAAACACACTCTTGATCTTAACTCCTATGAGGGACAGGTGAAGTTAAAAGACAAGTTCTTGACTCATGAAGCACCAGATATTAAGAACAGACTCCCTACCAATTCTCTGGATAACATGGTAGCTGCCACTAATTCTGTTTTGTTTTGTTTTTTTGAGATAGAGTCTCACTTTGTCGCCCCTGGTATAATGCCATGTTGTCATAGCTCACAGAAACCTCAAACTCTTGGGCTCAAGCAATTCTCTTACATCAGCCTCCCGAGTAGCTGGGAGTACAGGTGACCACCACAACGCCCGCTATTTTTTAGAGATGGGGTCTTGTTCTGACTCAGGCTGGTCTCAAACCTGTGAGCTCAGGCCACCCACCCACCTCGGTCTCCCAAGTGCTAGGACGGTGCCTGGCTGCTAATTCTATTTTCTGTAACAGAACTTCTGAGCTCGTATCTCCGGCTTGGGAGAAAGTGTGGAGGGAGGCCACATAGCCAAAGCCCTCGCCACAGGAAAGGAACTCTGGTGCTGCACCTGCCAGTGGGAAGGGCACTGGGCCAAAGACTGCCCTGACAAGGACACCTAAGGCCCCTTGTCATTTGTGCCATCAAAAAGGTCACTGGGCCACACTCTGCCCTGTGGGGTTTCTCAGGAAGGGAGAGGTCTTCCAACTGGGTCACAGTACAACAATGAAGGGGCCCGCTCCTGTCAGCCTCCTGGCAAATGACTGTCACTGAACTGGCACCATGATAACTCTCCTGGTGGCAGGTTCATTTTCCTCTTGACATGGGGGCTACCAACTCTGTCCTCCTCACCAGACACCTGAGGTCTCAGTCCTGCATGGTCACCAGAGTTTCTGAGATTCCTACCCAGCAACTCTTCACTTCCCCTTTGCCCAGCTTATGAGGGGACATGACTATCCAGCATTCATTTCTAATAATTCCTACTTGTCCTGTCAATCTGCTAGGGCATGATTTGCTCTCAAGCTTATGGGCACAGGTTTCCTTCTATCCTCAAACAGAATCTAGTTTCTTGGGCCTCTTAACAGATGGGGAGTTCCCGGGCCAAGGTCAATAACACTCTGGAGCGTCAGTTCTCCGGGCCCATGCCAAAATGGTTACGGTTCATTTCAGACCACGGTAGGGACATCCCCGTGTTAAACAGTATCCCTGTGTCCTGAAGTCCAAGTAGGTCTTGAGGTCCTTATAAAGAAATTTGTAACTTCAGGTTTACTCATTCCAACTTGCTATCCTGGTAACACCCCTAATTTACCTATCTGGAAAAAAGATACCATCTACCAACAGGTGCAAGACTTGATGGCAGGCCAGGCACAGTGGCTCCTAGCACTTTGGGAGGCTAAGGCGGGTAGATTGCCTTAGCTCAGGAGTTTGAGACCAGCCTGAGCAAGAGCAAGACCCTGTCTCTACTAAAAATAGAAAAATTGTACAGTACTACATGTGGTAGAGAGTTTTCTCAAATTGTCTACTGTAGCAAAAATGTTTTTGTCATAAACCTGTTTTCGTCTCCTTTTTTTGTTCTCTTTCTACTTCTCTTCCTCCTGCCCCTGGCTCTCTCCTCTCTTCCTACCCCCACAACAAAAAATAAAAAATAAATAAAAATAGAAATATTAGCTGGGTGTTGTGGCAGGTGCTTATAGTCCCAGGTACTTAGGAGGCTGAGGCAAGAAGAGCTCTTAAACCTAGGAGTTTGGGGTTGCTGTGAGCTACGACACCATGGCACTGTACCCCAGGGTGACAGAGTGAAACTTTGTCTCAAAAAAAGACTTGAGGGCAGTCACTGAGGCACCGTTGCACCCTGTAGTGATCAACCCTTGTATGTTTCTGGGCAACATTTCCCCAGACACCACTCAATACAGTGCATCAGACCTAAAGGATGCTTTCTTTTGCATTATTCTCCACCCTCACTGCCAAAATTTGTTTGCTTTTGAGTGGACACCCCTCCCTGGCACACCCCACCAATTAACCTGGATGGTGTGGCCACAAGGGTTCCAGGAAAGCTTGGTCAGTCCTTAGGGAAAGATCTAGACAACCTCCAACTCCATTAGGGTGTGGTTCTCTAATAATGTTGATGACTTGTTAATCTGCTCCCTAAGCTTAGAGGAGGCGTGAGAACATTCAAGTCCTACAGTTCCTGGGTGAAAGAGGGTACAGGGTGTCCTGTCCCAAGGCCCAGTTGGCTCAACCAAAGATGACCTTCCTGAGGCTTGCTGTCACCCTGGGAAAATGAGAGCTGTCTCTGGACTGAAATCACCACTCAACCCTTCCATGTCCTTTTCTTGGACTTACGGGGTTCTGCTAAATTTGGATACCTAATTACGGGCTTCTGACTAAATCTTTTTATCCCACGTAAAAGCCTCCAAGGAAACATTGACAAGGAACCTCTAATATGGGGGCCTGAACACAAACAGGCTGTTTAGGCCTTGAAACAGTCTTAACTCCAAGCCCTGGCTCTGAGCCTACCATACACTCAGAGAACCTTTATTTTCTATGTTCATGAGAGACAGGAAATAGCCCTGGGGCTGTTAACACAAATTTGGGGCCATAACTGGTGGCCTATTTATTAAAGAAATTGGGCTCCACAGCTGTAGGCTGGCCCACCTGTTGAGGGCCATAGCAGCCATATCTTTACTCTCCCCCGAGGCCACTAGATGCACGATGGGGGCTTCTCTTACTGTTAGAACCTCCCCCTGGGTCCCTGAGCTCCTCCAGAGAGGGGTGACAGAATGAATTTCAGATGGCCGCCTATTAAAATTCCAGTTAATAGGCTCGGCGCCTGTGGCTCAACGGGCTAAGGCGCCAGCCACGTACACCTGAGCTGGCAGATTCGAATCCAGCCCGGCTCGCCAAACAACAATGACGGTAACCAAAAAATGGCCAGGCGTTGTGGCGGGTGCCTGTAGTCCCAGCTACTTGGGAGGCGGAGGCAGGAGACTCGCTTGAGCCCAGGAATTGCAGGTTGCTGTGAGCTGTGATGCCACGGCACTCTACCCAGGGTGACAGCTTGAGGCTCTGTCTCAAAAATAAATAAATAAAATTCCAGTCAATAGAAACCCCTAACTTAAAACTTGAGTCTTGCTCTGAACTTACTCCCACCACTCTTCTTCCAGAATAATCGGGGAATTTAGCAGGTTACTGCACAACTGTGAAGAGGTTATGCTCCACCACTACCTTCCCAGGCAGGTCTGTCCTCAGCATCCCTCCCTCAAGCCCGTCCATGATAGACGCAGCAGTTTTGTCAAGGAGGAGGGACAGCACAAAGCTACGCCACAGCGACGAGGGGTCTGAAAGTGGTGGAGGCCCGGCAAATACATCCGTCTGATTAGCTGAATTTACACCCCGAACCTGAGCCCTCTTGTTACCCAATAAGCAATTCTGCAGATTCTGCATATACTGACTTGGTATCACACGGCCATGCATCTATTTGGAGAAAGCGAGGAGTCCTTACCATTAAGGAACACCAATTAAGTATAGACAAGAGATTCGTATACTTTTAGAGGTTGTTCAGGAACCAACTGAGATAGGGACCACCCATTGAAAGGGACATCAGAAGGGAACTGATCTAATCACTCAAGGACATTGGGCTGCAGATGTGACCACCAAATAGACAGCCAAGGTGAGGTATTTCCCAACCTTGTTAGAGCCCTAGTCCCCTCTAGTCCCACACTCTCTATTCCAGCTTATTCCACCTCAGAAATGCATGACAGGTAGACTCAAGGGTACCACTGGACCCCTCTTGATGCTTGGTTAAAGGAAACCACTACCTATTATCAGCAAAAGAAGTCAAAACCATGATGGGAGTGGCCCACAGTGCTGCCCACTTCAGCCCAAAGCCACTTAGACATCTCCTGGAACAACATTTTGATTTTCCTTTATTACCTTCTGCTATTAAACAGGTCACCTCGCTTTGTACCATCTGCCAAACCAATAATCCTCAAGGGGTTTTCAGGACAAAACTTGTCTCACTGGCCCAAGGAAAGGGCTGCTTCCCTACTGGCAGACAGTGGTCTCAAATATCCAAATTCCTGTTTCTGTGCAGAAGCGCAGAGTTTTTAAGGTTCTGATCACGTAATCCCATCCTTGGTTAAGACAGTCTCAGGACCTCCATGAGGATTAATCCCATCTTCAGCTAAGAGGACCTGCTGACCTCTGCCCAGATGACTCACCTGAGCTATCTCTGGTGCCACAAAGAACGAGGGACATTCCTTGCCCTTCTTGACCAGTGGCCTGAGGCAGGGATGCAGGTTTCAGTTCCTAGAAACAGAATGACAAAAAATATTATGTCCACGTTTTTCCAGGGCATTCCCCCTGTAACATTTTCTCAGTATAAAAAATTACAACTTGACTACATTTCCCTAGCCTCCAACGCTTTGGACTGCCCTTCCTTCCCTTAAAAACTAGTTTTGGTGGGGTTGTCTACAACAGATTAATTCCCTGGCGGGCCTGGCTAGCAAAACATCCTGTCCCACCCTTTGGCGCACAACCCAAAGCAGCATTACACTTCAGCCAGGGACGGGGCTCTCCAATCCTGGAAACATCAATTCCTCATTTTGTCACCCCTCAATCCATCCCTTCCCCAGAGCCACTTTGCCAGCCCAGGGAGCCGAATGGCACCAAATTCCAGGGAACAGGCCCTTATGCTAATGGTGAAGCAGCTCCTGTCTTGCTTGCCAAAATCCACTTCACCACCCAAATTCCTCCAGGGGGAAGATATACTGGGTGTGCAGGATCCGAGCACACTGGGTGCTACCCCCTTACTGGAGAGGCCACTGCTCCATGGGCCTAGTATATCCGGTTATCCGCATTGCCCAGGATCTATCCACCTTGCCTTTCCCTTTGCACAGCCAGGGCCATCTACATACATGGCACTTCCTTTAATTTCCCTTTTTGTCTTTATGGGAACTGCAGCCACTGCCAGAGTTACTGAGAAAACCCTAAGATGTTAGAACCAATTCTAAAGAAAACTCACAAGCATAGAGTCCTATAAGGGATGATGAAAACTAGCCAAACACTCTCCCTCTTACAGAAACGGTTGGATTCCCTGGTGGGAACTGTCTTAAAAATAGGCAGTCCTTGATCTAATTGCAGCAGAAGCGGGCACCTGCTTAGGCTTAAAAGAACAGTGCTGCCTTTTTTTTTTTTTTTTTTTTTAACAAGTCTGGACACTTTCAGGACAACATCAGTGCCATCCTAGAGTCTTCCTCCAATCTCAAGAAACAAGGTGAGACCTCTGGGCACTGATGGATGTCCTTGAGAATTCCCTTTGTCATCCCATTACTTTGCATTCTGGGAATTCTGATATTCGGACCAATCCTCATAGATTTTCCAACTAAATTTATTTCATCCTGCCTAGAGGTTATCAAGCTTCAAATGGTCCTACATTCCCTAGCAGCCCCAGTGCCTATCTCCTTCTCTCACCTACAATTACAACAACCTACCAAGGACATATGCTAAAGTTCCTTGGAGAGACCCCTGGAGAATCTGAAAGAGGCCATTCTAATAGGAATCATCATCCCACTTAGCAGGAAGCAGCCGGATGAGTGGAGAGCCCTACCCAACGATTTGGGCCTCTATAATAGAGAGTGCAGAATGTTAGGTAGATAATGAGGGACCTGTGGCTCTCTTGGGGACAAAGGTGGATGCCCTGAGCAATTGCCACCTGAGAGAGGAAGGAATGCCCTGACAATCTGCCAATCAGAATTTAGTGTGCCAAGTGTAAAAAAAAAAAAAATGCAGGGGATTCCCCAGCCTACAGGCCAACCAGCACAAGCACAATGGGGTCTGGAAGGTGACCTAGAACAACCTAAGGCTATTAGCTTAAATCTGCATTGCGGTTTACCCCCTCCCTCGCCCCCACATGGGCTCTCAGAGAGGCTCGTGGGGGATCTGCACACAGAAGCACAGTGAGACTCAGGTCATACGACTCACAACTATCTGTCAGAGTGGTTTGATGGTGATGTTTGAATTCCGAGGCAATGCAAAGCAGGACCCCAGACCATAATAAGGGCCTTCCTATTACGGACAGGAGGCCCATTGGCTGTATGTGGCGAATGACTCTTACTCTGTTACATACACTTCGCTTCATGCTTACCTTGCTTTTGGTGTGTCTGGTCATTCTTCAGCCAAGAACACGCTAAGAACTGAAAACAGACTGCTGACCCTGCAACATTCCTTATAGGACTCTATACTTGTGAGTTTTCTTTAGAATTGGTTCTAACATCTTAGAGTTTTCTCAGTAATTAGTGAGCTAAGTGCTGTGCACATTATATGTATTTAACAGTTGTGATTGTACCTTCTCTAAATATTAATCCTTTAAGTCTTCACAGAGGAGGAGAAGAGGATTAAAGAGATGGGTCTTTCCCAAGATCAGACAGCTCAGCTGTGCCAAAGTTATACTCCAAACCCAGGTTCTTCTTGATTACACAGGCTCAGTGAGCGTTGATGTACTTCGCGGGCTCATCCCAGGAGCTGGAAGAGAGAAAAGAAAATGGTTGAAAGCAAACACCACCATACAGAGGGGAAGGATTGCTTTCTGGGCTATGGTGACTCGTGAAGTCCTGGGCTTCAGCCTCACGCACCAGGCACATGAGCCTGGCCAGGTGAGTCAGCCTCCTGGGTCTCATTACCTGCTCTGCTGACCTCATAGGGTCTTGGGGAGGCAAGAGTGAGGTAAGAGGGGAAGCTTGTGAAAGTACTGTGGTAAATTCTTTATACTCCTCCCTTCAAGGGATGGAGACTTAAAGAGGTGAAGCCTAATTCTCCACCCTTAAGTGTGGGTTGGATTTGGTGATTCACTTCTAACAAACAGAATAAAATGGAGGTGATACTGTATGTATGTGTGAGAGAGAGAGAATTAGAGAGAGAGACTCGATCATCAAACGGCACTGTGGCTTCCATCTTGGTTATACACTCTTAGATTTCTCACTCTAGGGGAAGTCAGCCACCCTGGCCCCACCATGAGAATACTCAGGAAGCCCCATGGAGAGGCCCTCCTTCTGAGCAACTGAGGCCTTTGGCCAACAGCCATGTGTACTGAATTCCTGGGCTAAGCAAGGAAAAACTGTGACTGTGAAATGACAGTAACACACGATGAGCTTTATTTGGGCCACACTTTGACAGGCTTACCTATTGGGGGAGCCGTTCATAGCCTGAGACCTTCAAGGCCATGGCTAAGGCTGTCACCTAACAGAGGAGGAGGGCAGGGGAACTCCTGGGGAGAGGGAGACTGGAAGATCCTTAGGAGTCGATGACGTCCCTCTGACTCTTGGTCAGAGAGCGCCCAGAAGCATCTTGGGCCTTATACACACGTTATAGCACCAGTGTTTATTGTATCTGTGGCTAGCAGATATGGGATGCTGTTTTGTGGGGTATGCGAAGCAGGCAGGCTCTCAGTGACTGACACTGTTTATTGGGAATATATTTAAAACAATTGCTTGTCTACAAATGAGACTTTGACACTGGGAACTTTCGAGACAACAGTACCAGTCCGCTGTGAAGACATAGGGCCAAGACAGCCGATGTAACTTTGGTACATTAAATTTCATCTCATTTGGACCTTCTGATGACTGCACCCCCAAAAGACAGATTGACTGAAACCCCTTGAGAGGCTGAGAATCCGAAAACCCAGCAACTTAGCTCTCAAATTTCTGACCCTCAGGCCCTGTACGAAATAATAAATGTTCATAATTTTAAGCTGCTCAGCTTTGGGGTGTGTGTTATACAGCAGTACTAAGTTTGTTTCTTAGAGAAACAAAGCCAGTCTAGCTGCACTAATGCTGGCTTTGTGTTCACCCCCGCCTCTGTCTGCCCATCATGACCAGATGGTGCTTGTTCTCCCAGGAGGCCAAGGATGCTGCTCTGAGGCCAGCCAGGCATGGCCCTCAGCCAGCATCAGCAGCAGTGGCTTCTCCATATGCCTTCAGAACTATTTAGCCCACCTTTGCTTCTATCCCAAACACAACCATTTAAAGTAACCTTTACATAGGCCTGGCCTCTCTTGGCCCTGTCACATTCTTCCCTGGTTAGCCAGAAAGGTCTGAGATGAGAGATGATAACTCTGCCCTCACTCTGACTGTCCTAACTATGGAAAGGGAAACTTTTTTCCACAATGGACATCAAAAGAGTTTCTTACCAGCAAATGCAGCCTCTTCTTTGCCCACGCTCACAGGGCTTATGTCACAGCTGGTGACCTGAGACCCACACTGTCCCACTCCCAGCACAGCCCAACCACCGCCATGTCCCAAGGAGATGCAGCCCAGTCTGCAGTAAGACCTGGTCTGCCCCCCGGGCTGCTGCGCCCTTTATTTATCCCTCAGTTCTCATGCTGCCCCGTGGAATCCATCAGACCTCTGGGGACCCAGGAGCCAGATGTCACCACAGATCAGAAGGTCCTGAGCTCTCCCTGCTGCAAGTTGACTGGGTGGTGTCACCTCTCAGGGCCACAGAAGTTGATGTTTGAGTCTGAAACTCCATATGGCCCACTAGCCGAGACACGCAGGTCACGGCCAGCCGGGACTAGACTCCAGGAGTTAGTTTCTCACCCGGGGCTCAGTCCTACAGCTGGGTTGTCCCTCACTCACCTCCCCATGTCATGCCAACTGTGAGCCCTGGAGCTAAGGGATGCATGGCTCCTTCCCACTTCCCACCCCCCCCCCCGCACCCCCTCTGCCTGATGAACTCTGACCTTCCTTTAAACCTCTGTGCAAAGGTTACTTTCTCTGAGCCTCACCCCCCTCCCCACCCTGCATCCCATTCTGCCCCTTGGGGGCATCTGCAAATGGGTGGATTTACATTTGTTTCTGTCTACTGTTGGTCTATCACCTCCAGGCAGTGCTATATCTATGTTTCAACAGTTTGGACTCTTGCACCCTAAAGTTTGAGAACCCCAGGGCTAATTTCCAAGCAAATCAACAGCCTCTCCTACCACCCAGGAGGCAACACAGCTCCATCTTGGGGGCTGCGGTTGCTGGAAAGGAAGCCACAGAGTTAGGAACAGCTGGTATGAGCCTGCCCATGACCAGAATGCTTACAGAGGCAGTGTCCAGGTCACTGGGTGACTGTTCTACTAGGCATCTGACAGCTCCATCATCCAAGCATCGATACAGAACTTTGAATTTGGGACAAGCACATGTCCCCAGGACTGCTGAGGGTACCGGGTGCTAGGGACCTGCTCAGAGCCTCACTCCAGACATGGTCTATCCAAAGAGCAGGGACAGACTCTGTACCATCCTGTGATCCTAGCACAGTGGCACCATGTAGACTCTTGCTCCATGGCTCTGCCCTGGCGGGAACTTACACATATGAGAAGAGCCTTCCAGCAGCTGGAACTGTCTGGGCACCAAAAGGGTTGCTCTGTGAGAGGCTGAGTCCCTGTCGTAGTCAGTGTTCAAACTAAGGCCCTACTGGCTGTATCAGATGCTGAGCTGGGATTGCTGCGTTGGGAGAGAGACACCTCTGTAAGTGTTGATTGCTTAGCATGAGTCTGTCCCCACAGCATCTGAACAGCCGAATAAATAAAATCTCCATGTGGAATCTTAGGTGACTGATAGGTCAGGAAGGCAGTTTGGAGGCAGTGGATCCAACCCAATGCATGTTATCATGTCACTTATCACGAGCAACTCCCTGGCCCTCCAAGGTCATCTCAGCTGACCAGACCCTGAGGATCTTCTCTGCCCTCTTCTGATCAAGGGCCCAGGCTGGCAGTGACCTTGCAAGTGGGGGTCAGGGAGGGGAATACTGAGTCAGAGATTCTCACTTTTATTATCAACAGAAAGTTCCAAGATTGGCCTGGCATGGTGGCTCACCCTTATAATCCTAGAATTCTGGGAGGCCCAGGAGGGTGGATTGCTTGAGCTCAGAAGTTCAAGACCAGCCAGAGCAAGAGGGAGACTCTGTCTCTACTAAAAACAGAAAAATTAGCTGGGCGTCATGGGGGTGCCTGTAGTGCCAGCTACTTGGGAGGTTGAGGCAAGAGAATCACTTGAGCTCAAGAGTTTGAGGTTGCTGTGAGTTATGATGCTGCCATGGCACTCTAGCCAGGGTGATAGAGTGAGACTGTGTCTCAAAAATAAAACAAAACAAAAACAAAAACAACAAGTTCCAAGAGATATCAACTCATTCCCATTCCTACCATGCCAAAGGCCCCTAATTAAATTTTAAATTCCTATTTCCTTTTCAAATTTCCTTGTGTCCAGAGACAAGATTACATCAAATCTAGTTATAGATTGAATTGGCTATTTTTCAAGATTCATGAATCAGGCAACATCTTGTTCCATAAACTAGAAAGAATGTTCTGATGAACTGAACAGAAGAGGGTGGCTTTATAGAATGCAAAGGACTGAGGAAAGCAGAGACAAAGAACTAAAAGCAGACTGGCTGTTTCAGAGTTACTTTCCTTATAAAGGTTAAAGCAGGGGAAACTTTCTTATGCTGGCTAAAACTGGCCTGTTTTTGCTATTATCTCTCCCTCCCCTGATTTCTTGGAAGGTCAGATAAATAATTTAGTTTTGGTTTGGTGGTGTGGAACTTCAGCACCAGTAACTCCATTTTGTTTTGTTCTGCTGGGCCTAATGTAGGAAGTGCAGTGCGAACTAATGGCCTCCCATAAATTTTATTTAACACGTGGAAGGTCATCCATTTTCCCTGCTTGTGGGTAAACTAAATTAATTACTGCTCTGTTGGTGATGATGAGATCAGAACTGTGATTTACTTGGGAGCTTGGTTATTTGTGTGTGAGAGGTAGGGGGAGTTGTTTTTGTTTTTTGTTCATTTTCTTCCACTTTCTAAAAGTAGCAGCTTCAGAACGGGGAGGGCAACAACAAGAAAGGAAATTCACGTGTAGTGAACATCTGCTCGGAGCAGCAGGATTCTTTGTCAGGGCTCTCACACATCCTTACAACAATGTGAACAAGGCCTGCCACTCTCATCTTATGGAGAGAAGGCAGCTGGAAGCTCCGGGAGCCTCCGGGCCCTGACGCTGGCGGGGTCAGCTCCGGAGGGAGGGGCAGTGGTGCAGGCTGCGGGCGGGGACCCAGGGGAGCCGGAAGCCGGCCGCGAGGCTGCAGGGCCGCCCTGGGCCACACGGGGGCGCCCCGAGCCGCCACATGGGGGCTGCGGGCGGGGAAAGGAGCGGGGACCCGGAGGCCTTCTGGACAGGGACTGTCCCGGGTGCCCACACGCTGGCCCCTCTCTCCCGGCTCCTTGAAGGTCAGCGTGAGATCCCTGTGGCAACTGGAAATACGGCCAGGTTTCAGGCCCCGAGGACCTCACGCATGTGTGTCCACTGTTTGCGTGGAGGGAGGGAGGATGTTTGTCGTTGACCGAGGCGGGGCGGTACGGGTGTCGGGTAGTGACTGTACTCAGATAGGGACGTGGGCGTGGGTGTGTAGGTTTCTCCTGGATCCTGGGGCGCAGTGGAATGTGGGCGGGACTGACGGGGCGGGGCTGGTGCTAAGGAGGAGGGGGCCTGAAGCACAAGACCCACCCACCCACCACCCCCGGGAATTCAGACGGGTTCCCGCAGCGCAGGGTCTGAAATGGGGGGACGAGACTTTGCCTGCAGCCAAGCCGGTGGCGGGCGCCTCCCCGCAGCCCTGGCCCAGCAGGAATGTATACTGGGGTCTGCTCCAAGGCCTTGCCAACCTCCACGCCTTCTAGAAGTGGCTCTCTGCCCAGAAAGGTTAGGATCCATAGCAGCGGGCAAGCCCTGGAGCGCCTCCAGTCCTGCCGCTCAAGAACCTGGTGTCGCTAAGATTTGCCTAAGGGCGCAACAGAAGTCTTGTGATCCAAGAAACACCTCTCGTCTCAGTTTAGAGCAGAAATTTTTTTTTTGCCTGAAAGCCATGTGGGGCAGTGGCAGGGAGCCCAGGTTGGAGATGGGAGGGGCAGCTGCCATAGGCCTCTGGGGGCTTCTCCAGGTTCCTGCCAAGGTCACCAGACAGCTGCTTCACATGAGTAAGCTCTGCCGGCTGTACCCTGGCCTTGTGTCTCAGCTGGGGATTTGAAGGCATTAGTGAAAATTAAACCTAGGGTGGGAGCCGCAGGCCAGTATGCTGAGGTCGTAGGCAGTGTCCCAGGGCAGGAGGAAGAGGAAGTCCTGAGGCTTCTCAGAGCCACATAGGAAAGAGGAATAGCAGGCCCTGGGAGTTTTGTGTCGGGGACAAGAACAGGACTCTGCAGTGCCCAGGAGAGTGTCAGATGGGGAGCGAGAGAACGAGGAAAGATCCCTGGGAGCCAAAGACTCTCACCTGTCCTGGGCTTATTTCTCTGTCCTTGTCTGGGCTCTCCACACACACCCCTCAGACAGGCCCTTTCCCTTTGCAGCCTGGCCTTGGCTCTGCACTCCCCATCCTTCCCA
Source organism: Perodicticus potto (assembly GCA_963574655.1). Taxonomy (NCBI): domain Eukaryota; kingdom Metazoa; phylum Chordata; class Mammalia; order Primates; family Lorisidae; genus Perodicticus; species Perodicticus potto. The sequence continues at coordinate 22,054 of CAUYRH010142586.1, read as the reverse complement.
GAAGCTTTGATTCTGGGGTGCAGCCACACAATGAGACTGTGAGAGAAAACCAGCCTTCTGGGACCTCACTACTCTCAGGAGTAGTGGGCCCCACAGGGAGTAGGGGATTCAGGGAGCAAGGCTTTATGGAGTCATTAAGAAGCAAGCATTGGTATCACACCTGGGTTGGTCAAATTTCAGTATAGTACCTGGCACCACGTGGCCTTAATGAGCAAAAATTACTTAACTTCAGTTTTGTCATCTTCAAAATGAGAACAGGCCAGTCCAGTGGGCGTAATCCCAGCACTTTGGGAGGCCAAGGCAAGTGTATTGCTTGAGTTTAGGAGATCGAGACCAGCCTGAGCAAAAGCGAAACCCTATCTCTATAAAAAATATAGAAAAATTAGCCAGGCATTGTGGTGGGTGCCTGTAGTCCTAGCTACTCAGGAGGCTGGCTGAGGCAGGAGGATTGCTTGAGTCCAGGAGTTTGAGGTTGCTGTGAGCTAGAGTGAGGCCATGAAACTCTAGCCTGGGTGACAGAGAGAGACTCTGTCTCAAAAAAAAAAATAGTAAATACTATTACTCTATTATTTTCTAACAGCAGGCATCTCTTCTGGACTCCAAGAAGAGAAATCCTATTACTTGCCTGGTAATGTGATAGTGAATCAGTAAGAAGTTAATATGTTACCCAGGCAGTAATGGGTTAATTTTACCCTGTTAACAGATTTCTGGGAAGATGCCTTAGTTCCAGGGAGTGAATTTATTGGCCGATGGGCAGCAAGTCCTGTGGGTGAAGGGCCATGGGAGTCTGTCCCTTCCTCCTGGATCTTATAGCAATAGGAACACAGAGCGTTCAAACTTTCTCAGCAGAAGAGGGTGAGGATGGGGTGGCTGCCTGCTCCAAAAGGCTGCCTACTAGATAAGAGGCTTGTTTAAGGACCTGGTGATTTCTTCCGACCTTTCCTATCATGAGGATGAGAAGTCAGGGTTCAAGTTCCTCTGCAGCTGGTGGAGGAGAAAGGGCCTAAATATGGACTAAGGGCTTTTCCCTTCTCGCTTGCCCACCTTAAACCTCCCATCTCCGCTGCAAACCTCAGAGTCGTGCAGTTAAGCTCCCTTTGATGAGGGTGGGAGACCTGGTCTCAAATCAGGGATTTCTCGCACATAAAGTAGTCTCTAATTGGTGATGGGATTGAATAGCATGCAGGCCATAAGGTTGACGAGCTAGAAGGGGCTTTTTGTGAACTCAGTCCAGGGACAGGGAGCCTGTGGGTGGCACCAGCCCAGAATCAAGAGCTGGGAGTCTGTGGGGCCTCACCCTATCAGGCAAACTTGCTGCCGAAACCTGGCAGCCACCCCAGGTCCCTCCCTGTCCCCACTCCCACACTCCTGTGCTCTCTGCCTCCTCCTAAACTCCCTGGATTGGCTATGCCTATTTCCAGTCCTCCTTTAGGCCACCATTAGTTCCAGTCCAGAAGGCTGAGTTATAAATGAAACTTGCCTGCAGTCCTGTCCTCTTTCAGCCTGTTGCACAAACCACGTCAAAGTTGTATTTCTGAAACCTCTTCCCTACTTGAAATCTTCTGTAGCTCCCCATTGTCCATAGACTAAAGCTCAAATTCTTTAAAATGCCCCCTAATGAATACCCGTGAGATTTCCCTGCTTCTGCTGTCCTCTCCAGCTTCATTTCTTACCCACCACCCTCACCTATCACTCTATCCCCTGGTCAGACAGAACTGTCCACTCTTGGCAAACGCCAAGTTCCCTCCATCTTCCAGGGCTTTGTACAGGTATATGCCCTTTCAAAGTGAAAATTAGCATTGTCATACACACAACTCTTGATTCCCTCTGCTTCTTGTGGTTAATTTCTAGTTCTTCAAGCCTCATATTAGACCTCACTTATACTGGAAGGGATCCACTAATCTCCTCACCTTTCCTACCCTACACTGGTCTGGGTGCCCCACCCACTGGCCCTTATAGCTCTCTGTGCGCCTCGGGCTTTTGTGCTGCATTATTTTTTTATACATGTACCAATTTATTTTATGCTTCTCTTTGAGTCATTTTTGGTTTTTATTTTTGTAGAGACAGAGTCTCACTTTATCGCCCTCGGTAGAGTGCCGTGGCGTCACACAGCTCACAGCAACCTCCAACTCCTGGGCTCAGGCGATTCTCTCGCCTCAGCTTCCCGGGTAGCTGGGACTACAGGCGCCCGCCACAATGCCTGGCTATTTTGTTGTTGTTGTTGCAGTTTGGCTGGGGCCGAGTTTGAACCCACCACCCTCGGTATATGGGGCCAGCGCCCTACCCACTGGGCCACAGGCTCCGCCCTGTTTTGCTTTTTTGAGACAGAGTCTCACTCTATCACTGAGTAGAGTGCTGTGGCATCATAGCTCACAGAAACCTCAAACTCCTCAGCTCAAGAGATGCTACTGCCTCAGCCTCCCAGGTAGCTGAGACTACAGGCACCCACCACAATGCCTGACTAGTTTTTCTATTGTTAGTAGAAATGGGGTTTGGCTCTTGTTCGAGCTGGGCTCAAACTCCTGAGTTCAAGCAATCCACCCTCCTCAGCCTCTCTAAGTGCTAGGATTACAGGTGTGAGCCACAGCACCCAGCTCCCCTTGAGTCTTCAGTCTATATGCTTCTGCAGAGTAGGGACTTGTCTTATTTGCAGTGGTGTCTCCTAGGGCCTAGCACAGTGCAGTCACATGGCAGGTATGTAGTGATAACAACTGTAACATTTGCCCTAGCCCAGGAGCCCGTAGCCCACATGGATTCCACACATGCTGGTGTGTGCCAGGAACTGTTCAGAGCTCTCTCCAGATGTAACCTGGTTAATCCCCATGTGGCTGAGTAGCACCCAGGATTCAGCCCCACCATTATTCTTGTCTTTGGGGGTAATGGCCAAAACTGCATTTCCCAGCCTGACTCCTTTGAGAATGATGGGTGAATTTTCCGATCCAACATCTGGACCCTCACTTGAGATTTGGAAGGCGGGGGAGAGCAGAGGCCACCTTCCTGCTGCTGTGGCTGGTTCCTTGTGGCAGGCGGGGCCGTGCAGATGCACACCGATCCCTACAGCAGTGTCCAGTGTCCAGTCAGCACCCTTGGGGAGTCAGGGGACAGTGGGCAGCAGCAGTCCCGTCTGCTCCCAGTGTAGCCCAGAACTCAGCAATGCCAGTGGCAACCTCCACGTGCCCCGCTTCCTTCCTGCTCAGACAGAGGGGGTGGACTCTCAGCCTTACTCCAGCCACTCCACCCATCCCATAAGCACCTAACCCCTGTCTCTAATCTTTGGCTCACAATACCTTGGGCAGTTCCTACATCCTGCACTGAACTCTGTGAACATATACAACTCTCATTATCCTCATTTAATAGAGGAGGAAACTGAGGCACAGAGAGGTGAAGTAATCTTCCCAGAGCCACACAGACAGTGTGGTAGAGCCAGGCTTTGAACTTAGGTCTTTCTGACCCTAGCACCCAACATACTCACTGCCTTGGGGAATAGACTCATATGCTGCTGCGTGCCAGGTGTGGGAGGAGGCTCAGGCAGGCACATGGGCTGACTCCTGGTCAGGGAGGTCCTGAGGCAGGTTCCCAAGGTATCTGTCTCTTCCTGAGTAGTTCAAGGTACTCAGCTTCTTGGGAAAGGTCCCAGAGGCTGGGGCTGCCCTAGATGAACGTGTGGGGCAGGGAGGCTGCCTGGGAGAGCCAAGTGGTCTGCTCACAACACCAAGCTTGTGGAGAAAATATTCCTTTTGTTGTTCATCTCATTTTTGTTGTTCTAATCACAATGAGCCTTTCTGACATACCATTGATGACTGCAAATACACATTTAAGACCTTGAGAGAATACAACAGAACAGGGAGACCATATAATGATTATCAGGAGGATAAAACCAAAAGTTTGGAGGGTATTCCTCAGCCAGGGTCCCCATGAGCCAAACCAGCAAAAATAAACAAAAGAAGACCAAAAATTAATGGCCAGACGAAACTATAAACTCAACTTCTGAGTCCATAGAGCAGTCAAGATTTCTAGATGTTGATCTCAAAGCATTTTCAGTTAGAATGGGGACAATATGACAGATTTTTCTGGTTGTGGTTTGTATCAGATATTCCAGTGACTTTTCTGAGCAGTCCACATAGTTAGAGGCACGAAGGCTGTTTACATATAAGCTGTTGTGATGATTTCTCTGTAGTCTATATCAAGTCTTCCAGCTTCAGCTTGCAGGGCTGTAAGGTTAGAAAGCCTTTTAACCCAGGCAGTTCTGGCAAGGGTACTTTATTGGCTCCATAAAGTCAAACTTAGCTCCTTCAAGCTGCCTGCTCATATCTGAAAATATTTTACATGACATTCCAGTGAAATCCTTCATAATAGCAGTATTTCCAATTATGATCTGTTACAAGAAGAAAAGATTCTTACTGAACTGATGTCAACAATTATATTGCCATAAAAGTAAGAATACTTACTAATAGTTTTTAATTCTGGAAGGATCAGGTAAGGAAAAAAGTAAATGTTTTCCATTTTTGTTCACAAATGTACACTTTACCAAATTTGCTATAAATGTAAGTTATAGATAACTTAAGAGAAGAAAAAAACTTTTCTTGGCTAGACATGGTGGTGGCTTATGCCTGTAATCCTAGCATTTTAGGAGGCCAGGGTGGGAGGCTTATTTGAGTCTAGGAGTTTGAGACTGGCCTGAGCAACAAAATGAGACCAGGTCTCTACAAAAAATAAAAAGATTAGCCAGGTCTGGTGGCACGCACATGTAGTCCCACCTTGTCAGGAGGCTGAGACAAGAGGATCACTTGAGTTTGAGGTTGCTGTGACCTACGATGATGCCACAGGAGTCTATCCTGGGCAACAGAGACTCTGTCTTTAAAAAAAAAAAAAAAAAAAAAGACAATTTAGAATTTGATTTTGGGGAGTTTTTTTTAAAATGTCAGAGGTTTGAAACACTTGATTTAATAGGATCACAGATCACTATAAAACAATACCAAAATAATAAAAATTTTCAAAGACAAATACAGAAAAGTTACATAGCTTAAAAAAACCTTAGTTCTTCTAATATTGAGAAGACTAATTCTAAATACTCAAAAGACCTAATACAAGACCGACATGAAACAGAGAAATTTTCTTGATAAAACCCAGAATCTTGTTTTCCCCTTACACAGATCATTTAAAAGGTAAAGAATCCTGGGCAGTGCCTGTGGCTCAAAGGAGTAAGGTGCTGGCCCCATATGCCAGAGGTGGTGGGTTCAAACCCAGCCCCAGCCAAAAACTGCAAAAAAGAAAAAAAAAAGAAAGGTAAAGAATCCTTTTTATAGTTGCTTATCAATAATCCAAGGAAATTCTATTGTTTTAAAAGAGAAGACAAAATTCTAGTTTTGTATTAGTGTAACTTTGATATTAAGACTTATATTAAGGATACTTATAATAAATTGATTCCATTTAGTTCGTTTGACCACACTAGAGTCACTCTTGCTCTCGTTTACTTCTTAATTTTCTGTCTCTATTCAGGGTTTACCCTTTATTCTCCTTTTTCATTTCTACAACCTGCCATTCTACTTTAAGGCAAAAAATGACCCACTTTGTCCCTCAATAACCAACAAAACCCGGCACCCTGATATCTTATAATTTTCCCTATCCCCGCCTCCTCTAAACCCTTGTTTTTCTTGTATATTTTGCATACAAAATATTTTTCCTAATTTTTTTCTAGTAGTTTTTTTTTTTTTTTTTTTGAGACAGACTCTCACTCTGCTGCCCTTGGGTAGAGGGCCATGGTATCACAGCTCACAGCAACCTCAAACTCTTAGGCTCAAGAGATCCTCCTCTTGCTTCAGTGTCCCAAGTAGCTGGGACTACAGGTGTCCATCATAATATCTGGCTAGTTTTTCTATTTTTAGTAGAGGTGGGGGTCTTTCTCTTGCTTAGGCTGGGCTCAAACTCCTGAGCTCAAGCAATCCATCCGCCTTGGCCTCCCAGTGATAGGATTACAGGCCTGAGCCACTAGGCCTGGCTTTTTTTTTTTTTTTTTTTTTGTAGTTTTCATTACAGTGTATGCATTAGAATTCTTAACTCCTTTAATCTTTAATGTGAATTGACTGTCACATACCATTATTTTATAGGCTAATGCCATTTTCTAATCTCTAGAAGCACATGCTTCCTCATAGTACACTTTACAGTTTGGCTCAGGACGTATTTACCAAGAGACTCAAGTATAGTTAGTTCTTCTGTAATAAGCCAAAAGTAGATTTGAGTTTAAACTTACGTTCAGTAATTAATGTTTCAGCATTCTCACTGATTTGGAAATGATCTAGACATTTAATGAATATCTATCATTCAATTTTAACTTGGCTAACTTTAATGTTATAAGTTACCAAAAAAGATAATTTGAAATTATTTTTATAGACATATTTGATACTTTATAGCCCATAATTATTGGTGAAAAGTTCACTTACAATCATTAATTCCACTTACATTTGGTCAATTCACTCATTTTTAACAATTATTAAACTGCTCATGAAAATTTCATGAGATCTTAAAGTTAGCTATTATTTCAAGTTATTTTATTTTTGTTGGCAAATCAGAAAAGTATCAAAAATAATCACAGAAACAAAGAAACTAAAAAGTTAAACATGATTCTTTCCTCTCTCTTTTCTTTAAACTTTACATCCATGACTGATACCCATAAAGAAATTATTTTTAGAATGTACTAAACTCATGGGTTGAATCCATAGTTTTATTGTTTTGGGTTTTTTTTGCAGTTTTTGGCTGGGGCCAGGTTTGAACCCTCCACCTCTGGTATGTGGGGCCAGTGCCCTACTCCTCCTTTGAGCCACAGGCACTGCCCTGAATTCATAGTTTTATGGTGTTAAACATCTATTAGAGACAACACAAACTTGTCTGACCAGTAAACTTAGGCAAAAACAAACAAACAAAAAAAACTTAACAGTTCTGAAAACATTTCTATTTTTATTTTATCAACAATATAAAAACTAGTTTTATTTACCAAAGATTGCCCCAGATCATATGAACTAAAAGGCGGTTGACTTAATTACTATATTGCTGAGCATTTTAGGAATGTTTAACTTATATTAGCACTCACTTATCTCGGTGCTAATTTGACTATAACTCCTTTAAGAGACTTTATAAATTAGCTTAGTCATACCATCTGGTGGTTAAAAAAAATTACCAAATATACATGACATACAAATATGCATATTAGGCATCCCATTGTAACAGAGAGAATGGTCTGAAAAAGGGTAAAAATGTTTTCTGTCTCTCCAAAACCTCCCCCACTGGTTTTGGGAATTAAAACCTGCGTCTCCACCTCAGGTCAGTGGTTGAGAGGGGTAGGGGAATGTCCGTTGTTCTTCATGGCACAGGCAATGGCTCAAAGGAACTGTTGGGGTAGAGGTCATGAGATTGTCTTAGCTGAAGATGGGATGAATCAGATTCAACTGTATTTATGCTTAGAAGCAGGATGCTGGTAGTTTATGATGGGAGTCTGACAGCCTCCTCATTTGCTGGCAAATTAATAATCTCTTTTCTTCTTAAATCACTTGTCCTTGTTTTTCTGATATAGCCTTGGGGACAAGGCCAAACTTTTGGTAACATAATTTGGCATCTCTGGGTAGCTCCATTGACATCATGGTGAAACAGCACTCCATGACTGTGGCCACGGCTGGAAGAGGTGCAGAGCAGCCCTGAGTCAAGCTGTGGCTCTTTGCTGGGAGAAACACCATCTTTTTGAGTGAGAGAGAGAGAGGAACTTCTCAGCAGCTTAGAATCAGACATGGCTTCTAGGTAGCAACCTGCATATTGTTGAGGAAGAGAAAGAAACAAATGTGGAAATTTCCAGACAGCCTTGACCATTTTTCTAAGTTCCCAGCATACACACTGAGATCCTTGATTCCATCCATTTGGGGAAGGTTTGAACCTTTTGGCCCTATGGCAGGGCATTTATTTGGAGCCCTATGGCAAGGCATTTGTTTGAAGTCACCATTTCGGATAGAAGTGTCAACATTGAGTGGAACTAGGGAAACTGTTTTGGGTTTGGAGCTCATTTGCAGTTTGCATGGCATGAGGGGACTAAGGCCACCTATTTGGGGAGGGTTTTGAAACTTCTAACCCTGTGACAGGAATTTGCTAGGAGGCACCATTTGGGGTAGCATTTTTCCCCTTTGAATTTCCGTTTGATTGATAGGCCTTGGTATTTTAGATTGTATTGGGAATTCTCTTTGTTGGTATATGATTGTTTGTGAGCTTTGTCCTAACTTGGGAGGCTCCATTTCTGTTTCATCTGAAAGTTCCTTGGAAAAAAATGTTGACTGAATGGTCAACTTATAGCCATGAACCTATGTCTGATGAAAGAATGATGTATTATTGTAATACTGCCTGGCCAGTGTACCTGCTGAGGTGTTAGAAGTAGCCAACTGGAATTATTTTGTCAAAGGTCAGGTAAATTGGATAAGTTCCCATATTGATAGTCTTTCATGCAATTGCATAATAAAGAGTCCAAAAGGCTGGGACAAAGTTAATGCTACAAAGGAAACCTTCACCTATAGTTGGAGAGGGGAACCAGACCCTGGATGACAGAATTGAGGGGGAATCAACCAAGTTATATTTCATGAATCTTTTCAATCTGAACTTCACTGAACCTCATCCCCCACTGTCAGGCCCCTGTACCATCATTGCTGGTGGATGGGCCATGGTTGGGGAGGGTGCAGTTGGAATGTGAATATGTCATTCCAATATGACTTTGGAATGTGAATGGTCTCCCCCTCCCAGACCTGGCAGGGAAGGCAATTCAACCATGTTACCCATCACTGAAGCAGGGCAATTTCCATTGTGATAACAACCCATAGGAAACTTGAATATACAAGGACAGCTGACAGGGAAATTAATATTAGACTTATATCCCATTTTCTATCTTGTACTTATCAAATTAGAAAAACTCAAACCCAAGTTATAGAGAGGAACCCCAGAGAATGACAGAGTTGTTTACAGCCATCTTAGCAACACATCATTCCACTTGTATGGACATGAAAAACATACTGAATATATTACTTACTATAGATGAGCACAAGCTAATGATGAACATGGTCAAGGAGGCAAGGAGCCTAATCAAACCCCTGACCCCCGTGCTGCCATCCCAATGGCAGAACCAAACTGTGATCCTAATACCGATGTATGCAGTGTGAAAATAAATCAGTTTATTCTGGCAGACCTCCAAACAGGAGTGCCTAGACAGAGGATTTTAAACAAGGTCCAAGAGTTACAACAGAGAGCTAAGGAGAATCCCTCTGAATTTTGGGGATGTTCCTATCAGGCACATTGGAAATATACAGCTGTGGATCCAGAAGCCCCTGAAAACATGCCTATGATGTTTACAGGGAAGAGTGCTCCAGATATAAGAAGAGAGCTGCAGGGTATGGATGGTGCAATTGGCACGAATCCCTCCTGGCTGGTTTATATCCCTTTCAAAGTATTTAACAGCAGGGAAGAATAGAAACTGATCTGTACATGTTCTGTTAACTGCGCCATCCAAGAGTCCTTTGAGATAGTTAAAAACAAAGGGTGGAAAGGGCCACTCCAGGCCGAGGTACAGCTGAGGTGTGCTTTTTGTAACTGTCCAAAGTTGTAAAGGGTGCTAGATAACAAGGAAACCCCAGGGGAGCAAATGATCTTTCAAGTCTGGGACTTGGATGATGAATGAAGGGATTTGGGCCTCCATGCCTCACTAAGGGTCCGATCCAAATATCCCCACAGGAGCTCAGGGTAAAATTGGAGGTAGGGACTCAATTAGGGGTTTTTAAAATTGATACTGGAGCAAGCTTTTCTATTCTAAACCCTAAACTAACTTCTTTTAGTGATGACATGGTGGATATATCAACAACTGCTTGGATATATCAACAACTCATGCTGCGACCTCCCGAGTGCTAGCTGGGAGAATAGAAACTATATTTTGACAGAATATTGACAGATTCTTATACATGCCAGAATGTCCCATACCTCCCCTAGGCTGAGCTTATACAAGTTGAAAAATAACCTTTTCTCTAGAGAAGCAACAGATTCACCTATAGATTCCACCAGATTCCACCTGAAACTGCTGTCCAGTTTCAGTGTCAACTCATGGACAAAGAAGCAACAGCAGATTATGTCCCCATCCCAGACATTCACCTCAGGATGGGCAATAACAGCCACCCCAATTACCATTTTGTTAAGAGAAGGGGTCTAATGCTCTCTTGGAAAACTAAATCCCTTAAAAAGGAAGCATCGGAAGGAATACAAACTTATATTGAACAGATCTCTGAACATGGACTAAGTCATACCTGTCTCTCCCCTTATAATACACCAATTATTCCCATCAAGAAGCCCCATGCTGGCTTGGCGCCTGTGGCTCAATGGGCTAAGGCGCCAGCCATGTACACCTGAGCTGGTGGTTTCGAATCCAGCCCGGGCCCGCCAAACAACAATGACGGCTACAACCAAAAAAATAGCCGGGCGTTGTAGCGGACACCTGTAATCCCAGCTACTTGGGAGGCGGAGGCAAGAGACTCGCTTGAGCCCAGGAATTGGAGGTTGCTGTGAGCTGTGATGCCACAGCACTCTATCCAGGGTGACACCTTGAGGCTCTGTATAAAAAAAAAAATAAAAAATAAAAATAAAATAAAAGCAATATTTAAAAAAAAAAAAAAAGGAAGAAGTCCCATGCTGGGCGGCACCTGTGGCTCATCGAGTAGGGCACCAGCCCCATATACCAAAGGTGGTGGGTTCAAACCCGGCCTCGGCTAAACTGCAAAAACAGAAAAATAGCCAGGCGTTGCGGCGGGCGCCTGTAGTCCCAGCTACTCGGGAGGCCGAGGAAAGAGAATCGCCTAAGCCCAGGAGTTGGAGGATGCTGTGAGCTGTGTGATGCCGCAGCACTCTACCGAGGGTGATAAAGTGAGACTCTGTCTCTACAAAAAAAAAAAAAAAGAAGCCCCATACCAATAAGTATACATTCATGTAGGCTCTAGATGCTGTTAATGATACTGTATAAGATGTATGCCCTCTGGTGTCAAAACCATATACTTTACTGACAACAATACCAGGTGACTAGGAGTGGTATTTGGTGCTGGATTTAAAAGATGCTTTCTCTTGCATTTCCTTGGGGTTTTTTTTGCAGTTTTTGGCCGGAGCTGGGTTTGAACCCCCCACCTCCTGTATATGAGGCTGGTGCCCTACTCCTTTGAGCCACAGGCACTGCCCCCAGCTTTTGCATTTCTTTGGAAAAGAAGACTCAACTGCTTTTTTCTTTTCTTTTTTTTTTTTTTCCTGTAGAGACAGAGTCTCACTTTATCACCCTCAGTAGAGAGCCATGGCGTCACACAGCTCACAGCAACCTCCAGCTCTTGGTCTTAGGTGATTCTCTTGCCTCAGCCTCCCAAGAAGCTGGGACTACAGGCACCCACCACCTTTGGTGTATGGGGCCTACGCCATACTTGATGAACCATAGGCGCTGCCCTCAGCTGCTTTTTTCTTTCTTTCTTTCTTTTTTTTTTTTTTTACGAGACAGAGTCTTACAAGCGGTCATCCTGGGGAGAATGTTGTGGCATCATAGCTCACAGCAATTTCCAACTCTTGGATTCAAACAATCCTCTTGCCTCAGTTTTTCTATTTTTAGTAGAGAAGGGAGGTTGGGGGTTCTCGCTTTTGCTCAGGCTGGTCTTGAACTTGAGAGCTCAAGCTATCCACCTGCCTCGGCCTTCCAAAGTGCTCGGATTACAGGCATGAGCCACCACGTCGGCCTTAATTCCTTTTCTTGTGTGAATGGCAGGATCCTGAGACTAGGACATCACAGCGCTGCTGGACTGTGTTGCCTCAAGGGTTTAAAAACTCTCCTACTAAACTACTCCTGTTTAGTGAGTACTTGGCAAGAACCTGCAATTTCTGCAGGTTCTGCAATCGAGAGATTCTATTACAATATGTGGACAATTTGCTTATAGCCAGCCCTGATTATGATCATTGTCTTACAAATACAGTGGCTGGGCCAAATCATCGAGGCCGATTTGGCTATAAAGTGTTATATAAAAAGGCACGGTATTTGCAAACAGCAAGTTACTTATTTAGGATTCCAAATTAGCAGGGGAACCTACAGCCTAATGTCAGACAGAAAGCAAGTCATCTTTGATCTTTTTTTTTTTGAGACAGAGTTTCACTGTGTCACCCTCGGTAGAGTGCTGTGGCATCACAGCTCACAGCAATCTCCAACTCTTGGGCTCAAGCTCTTGCCTCAGCCTCCCAAGTAGCTGGGATTACAGGCGCCTGACACAATGCCCAGCTATTTTTTGTTGCGGTTGTCATCGTTGGTTAGCTGGCCCTGGGCTGGGTTTGGGGCTGGGTTCGAACCCGCTAACTTCAGTGTATGTGGCTGGCTCCATAACCACTGTACTATGGGTGCCAAGCCAGTCATCTTTAATCTTAAGGTGCCCAGAAGTAAAAGGCGCCTGTGCAGATCCCAAGGAATGGCAAGGTCCTGTCGCATCTGGATGCCCAACTTTGTACTAAGAGCAAATCCCTTACTTGAGGCTCTTAAAGGGACACATGTGGAGCCCCTGAACTGGACCACTGACTGTCAAAATGTCTTTGAGACACTAAGGCAGAGAGTCTTCTGACTGACTGCCCCTGCTTGGGGGTTGGTTGCCTGATTTGCAAAAATAATTTAAATTATCAGGCCATGAAAAACAAGGAACGTTCCAGGGTCAGCGGCATATTAGTCAAAGCAGCTGGATAATACTGTGAGAGGATGGCCTCCTGGCCTCCAGGAGGTGAGAGCTACTTGTGACCTGTTGCAAGAGGCCAAAAAATGCACTTTAGGACAACCTGTTAAAGCATACACACTCCGCCAGGTTCTGACTTTAGTAAAACAGAAAGGAAGGGGTAATTGGCTGACTGCAGGAAGGTTGAGAAAATACCAGGCCATCCCAATGTTAAATTAAAGACGATGTGTGCTCTTAATCCTGCCACCCTGCTCCCAGCTGAAGAGAACGAGCCTCTGCAGCATGACTGGTTGGAACTTCTGGAGGCTGTCTACTCTAGCAGGACAGATCCATCACATCCGCCCATGCCCGAGCCAGATTGGGACCTTTAAACCCAGGGGAGCAGTTTTATAGACAACGGACAGCGAAAGGCTGGATATGAGGTGGTTGTGGAACAACAGGTGCTGGAAACAAGGGCCCTGCCACCTGGGACTTCAGCCCAGAAAGTTGAGCTGATTGCTTTAACCAGAGCTTTGCAGTTATCTAGAGGGAAAAAGGTCAACCCTTATACAGACTCCGAGTATGCTTTTACGACTGTGCATGCTCATGGTGCTGTTTGGAAGGAAAGAGGACTCCTGACAGCTGGAAATAAGGATGTTAAGTACAACACTGAAATGATGGCCCTGATATAGGCCATGGCTGAGCCCAAGCGGGTGGCCATCATGCACTAGCCTGGTCATCAGAAAGGAGACACTTACGCTGTGAAAGGGATCAAGACACCGACAGGACCACTAAGAAGGCTGCGCAAAGTGACCTGTTTCTTAGAGCCTTGTTACCCCACTTTGATTTAAATTAATAAAAACCCACTATAAGGATGAAGATTAAAAAAAAAAAAAAAAAGACCTAAAGTTTGTGAGTTTGACACTTGGGACGACAGAATTCTCACAGACCTACTCTTCTACCTGAAGTCTTAGTTCAGCCCCTCACAAGGTACCTACATGAATGTGCACTTTATGGGTGTGATGTCTTAATAGAGGATCCTGGTTACAACAAACTTGAAATCAAATAATTCAGAACTGCCCTCTATGTGCTCAAAAAAAACCCCAAACAGAAAAGGAACCTACTGCACAGGGTGCAGTGGCTCACACCTGTAATCATGGCACTCTGGGAGGTCAAAGCAGAAGGATTGCCTGAGCTCACAGGTTCGAGAACAGCCTAAGCAAGAGGGAGAACCAGTCTCTAAAAATAACTGAGTGTTGTGGCGGGCATCTGCAGTCCTAGCTACTCAGAAGGCTGAGGCAAGAAAGTCACTTGAGCCCAAGAGTTCGAGGTTGCTGTGAGCTATGATGCCACAGCACTCTGCAACAAAGTGAGACTGTCTCAAAAAATGTAAAACATAAAAAATAAAAAGTTGCATCCCTGACTCAAGCCAATGGTCAGGAGGGGAAGGAAAGTGTCCTTTGTTCTTTGTGTGGGCTGAGGTCACAAGATTGTGTTAGCTGAAGATGAGATGAATCAGAACCATCAACTATAGTTGAGTAGCAATAGCCTGAAGCTGCAAATCTCCCCTTTAAAGCCCTGTATTTCTGCTAAAAAGTAGGACATTCGTACTTTAAGACTGGAGTCTGACAACCTTCTCATTTGCTAGCAAATTAATACACTTTTCTTTCCTTCTCCTCAAACCACTTGTCCTTGTTCTTCCACTGTGGCCTCAGGGACAAGTGCTGAACTTTCAATAACACTGTCTAATTTGGTAGTCATTATTATTATTATTATTATTATTATTTTAAAAGAGTCTTGCTCTGCCACCTGGGCTACAGTGCGATGGCCTCAGCCTAGCTCACAGCAACCTCAAACTCCTGGGCTCAAGCTATCCTTCTGCCTCAGCATCCCTAGTAGCTGGGACTACAGATGCCCACATTCCCCGGCTAATTTTTCTATTTTTAGTAGAGTTGAGGTCTTAGTCTTACTCAGTCCTGAACTCAAGCATTCCTTCTGCTTCAGCCTCCCAGAATGTTGGATTACAGGTATGAGCCACTATGCCCAGCCAGGTAATTTAAAGGCACCTCTTAGATGGGTGATCTTGTCCATCCAGAACATTCTCTATGATGGCCACTGTAATTCTAAATTATTTTTGATAAAATGTTGCCACTTTTGTCAATATTTACAATTTCCAGGACCACGATTTTTATACAATATTTAAAAGGCAGGCATACTAGAAGATGGAGTACTCAGTTCTTTAGAATCTTAGGTTTCTCAGAGCTGAGATAAAAGCCTAAGAGAAGAAAATTATGAAACATTACTGGGGAACCATCCTGTTTTTAGAATGTGATGTTTTCACAGTGTTGCTTGTTGCAAGGAAATTTTCTTGAGGCTGATGGATGACCCAGTGTCAAAATAACCTATTTCAGGGCAGCACCTGTGGCTCAAAGGAGTAGGGCGCCAGCCCCATATATCAGAGGTGGCGGGTTCAAATCCGGCCCTGGCCCAAAACTGCCAAAATAAAAAAATAATAATAAACTATTCCATGACCAGCTTATTCTTTCAGGAGTTTTATTTTTAGGTGGCAGGTACTCTAAGAGCTTTTAGGTACTTTCCCCTATCAATCAATCGAGTTGTGGCTTGGCTCTGAGATTGTCTTCACCAACTAATGGCTGATGATCGTTCCCTATCTTAGTGTGCAAGAGAAAGAAACAAAGAGGAAGAATCCAAATCCCTGTGTGAATTTCTGAGAGACAGTGTCCAACATCCTCTGCAGTAACTGTCACTTACTGTAATCACTGTCAGTTGCCTTTTGGAAGTGACTCGGCAATAACTGTGAACCACCACAGGTCATGTGCTCTGCCACAGCATGACCCTTAGCACCCCAAAGCCAAAATAATCGGAACTCAAATGTAAAGAGCTGCTTACTCATGACCTTGGGGGCACAGTGAGGAAGACAGAGAACTCTAAAGGAGCCAGGAGCACCTCACTTGCTTTTTTCTAGGGTCTTGGGGTTGTCAGCAGTATCCTTCTGGTCCCTTCATGGTTGCCAGAACTGTTAAAAAATTTTTTCAACACATTTAGTCTAACGATCTAGTGGCCTTTTATTAATAATTAATAAATCAGGAAGCATCTTATCTAGAAAATAGGTAAGTGCTCTGCTGGAAAGGCAGAGCAGGCAGGAAAAGGTAGCCAGAGCAGGGCTAAGGAAATAGAATATTATTAAAAGGTGGATTGGTTAACATCAGGTTACTTTCCGTTTAAGAGCTGAAGCAGAGGGGACATCTCATCATGCTGGTTCAGGTTGACTGGGCCCCTTCTAATTTGTTGCTATGAATCTCCTGTTACTGGGAAAAGGGGGATCTATCTTGAAATACTCCTGCTTCCTTAAAATTTCAGTTTGATTGTGTGGCACTCAGCATGAGTAACTCCATTTTGGTCTGTTGGGGCCTGGTGTAGGAGCTTAGTCCAAAACAGTGGTCTCCCATAAATTTTAGTCAATATTTTTACAATAAATGGGTAAATATATAATAAAGTTTCCTGAGTTCTGTAAGCCACTCTTGCAAATTATTGAATCTGAGAAGGGAGTCATGAAAACCTCTAATATGTAGCCACATTGGACAGAAGTTTAGGTAATCTGGGAGTCGGCTATTTGAAATTGGTATCTGAAGGGGGGACAATCTTGTGGGACTAAGTCTTTAACCTGTGGGATCTGACACTATGTCTAGGTAGATAGTATCAGAATTGAGTTCACCTGTAGAATTCCCAGCTGGTATGCACAGAGAATTGTGGAACATTTGATCATAGAAGTACTCGATGCTAAGCGTGGGTGTAGAGAAAATTGTTTTTCCTATATAGTAGCCTATAGGCCTCCTGGGATCTCCTCTGTCTTCCTGGGCTTGGGAAACACTCTGCTCTAAGTTCACTTGAGTCTCCGAAGTTTGGCCTTCGTAACGCTATGTGATAAGCACTAATTTCCTTGTATTGCCTCCAACAGACTGAAAGCTTTTTGAAAATAAAGGGGAGGCTTTATTCAGCTTTTTATCCTCCTATCCTAGCCCTGGCACAGTCTGTGTTTTACAACGCTAGCCAGTCACTTCTACCATAGCCCCGCACAGTCTCCGGATGCTTGTCTCCAGGAGAAATGCAGCCTCACCTTTCTCCACCTAGCTCA
The DNA here is from genome assembly GCA_963574655.1 of Perodicticus potto. Lineage (NCBI taxonomy): Eukaryota > Metazoa > Chordata > Mammalia > Primates > Lorisidae > Perodicticus > Perodicticus potto. The sequence continues at coordinate 5,173 of CAUYRH010142586.1, read as the reverse complement.
AATGCCACCTCCTGCAGAAGCTTCTTCAGAAGCTAAAATCAAAAGGTTTGTCTCACTTTGCAGGCTGTTCCCTTCTTAAGAAGCTCAGTCTGGTTAGGGATTCAGAAGGGTGTATTAGTGAGTACAGTGCCCTGCAGTGCTGGGAAAATTATGAAGGATTTTTAAGCGTGGGCAGTGTTACTGAGTGTCCTTTCAGTGGAATAGTGTTCAGGGTTTCATATTACCTGCTTCCACAGCAGTATCTTCCAACCTTTTTTGTCTCACGGCACACTTGAACCTATAGTAAACTTCCACTGCACACTTAAATTATGTTGATAAAAAAAAAAGAGTAAAAAGAAAACAATATGCTTACCGTGCTTTCAATTTCTTTCAAAAAATAATTTACTTAATGACCTTTAAATTTTTTTTGTGGCACACCTAAGATCCTCTCACTGCACACCAGTGTGCTGTGGCACATATGTAAACATCACTGTTGGGCTTTACATCACAAAAGTGCTGGGCTATTTTACAACTCTGCAGAAATCAAAGTTAACTTGGGGAGGGCTGATGAAAGTGCAGATTTTTTTTGCCTAAAGTATAATAAAAAATGCAAATAGTTCCTGTTCCTGGCAATGCAAATGAATTTTACCCAGCAGAGAACAAATCTTTGTAAGCCCAATTCTCATGTGAAATAGTTATAAAATCCTACTGGTTCCCTCTTTAATTAATAAATTAAATAAACAATTGTTTATTCTGTATCTGTATGTTTCATGATTTCACCATTTGGACAATTATCCTTTCACATATCTATGATAGAGGGAGTGATAATTAATACTTACTGAGCACATACTCTGTTAGGCACTATGCTGGAGGTTTCACAGGCTGTATCTTATTTAATCCTCCTGGCAACTCTGTACTTGTCCTATTCTACACATGTAGAAACCAAGGCCTAGGGGTTAAGTAACTTGCCTAAGGACTCATAAAGTGCCATATCTGTAATGTGTATCCACAGACCTGGGGTTCGACACAAAGATTTGTTCCCTAACTGCACTGTAGCTTTAAGGGCAATTAAAATAAAATTGTGGAATCAGGTAAGGCTTTTTAGAAGAGAGGACATGAACCAAATTTCAAAGGATGCAGAGCTGGTACAAAGGGGAAAGAAGGGAAGAATTTCTAGGTATAAGTCAGCTCTAAGAATTTCAGTTGGGCTGGAAAACAAAGCGTGGACTGAGGACTGACAAGAACTAAGACTGAAGAGTGATGCACAAGGCCTGTGAGTCAAACCACGGAGTTTGGACTTGATCCTCAAACTATAGGATTTTAGGCAAAGAAATGATATGATTGGATTTGATCTTATTATTTTTATCTTTATTGCATGTCTGAAGTTATGAAAGTGGTATAGGCTTATCATTATTATAAGGAACAATGCTGAGATATTTGGCCCCTGTAGAAAAACCATTTTGACAGCAATGTTGAAGGCTGGACTAGAAATGGTGAGAGCAGTCAGGGAAGTTATTAGAAACCAAATCAATTGGCAGAGAAAAATAAAAGGATGGGATAGAAAGGAGGATCCGTAAACTAGTAGAACCTATGTGATTTGGCAACAGGGAGGGGTGGGTGCACCAGCCAGAGCCCTCCAAAGTGCCTAGCTCAGAAGCTCCCCACTGCAGGCCTGTTTATTTAGTCTTAGCATTTGAGAACAGAGATAGTACCTGGAATTTAATAGTAACAGGGCTGTTCTCAAGTCTGTACTGCTCCCATTCTGAAAAGCACGTGGAATATGACCAGAAGCACTCAGGCCCTTTTCTTTTGGCATCAAGCGGTTAAAAGAAAAAAAGGAATGAATAGAAAGGAAAAGATAAATTATGAATTACAAACCTTCTCTTGATAATTATGCACATACAGATTGCCAGCACACCAGGTGACTTTTAATCCCAGTCCAGTTCCCCTCCTGGCCTTCTTAATGGCTTTTGGCCACTTCCTCTTGGGATCTGGCCAGAGTAAGCTCAGGAAATGCAAAGTTTTAATTCTGGGATCAGTAAAGCATATTAGGAAAGGAAATCCACAGTGAATAAAAAAAATCACATTATGCATTTCAAAGCCAAGAGAAAAAACTGCAAATTAAGTTGTGAATTTTGGGGGGATAGAAACCACTTTACTCACTTCAGCGCAGGACCCATGTGATTGGTTTGGCCATTACTCACCCTCAGGGTCACCCAGGATTTGGCCTCTTCCATCCTTATGTTTCCAAAGCTTCCATCCAGCACAATCTTCAGCTTTAGCAGCTGAACTGTCTGTGGTTTTGCTTTTGTGCTCCTCTGACAGCAGTGGAGATACCCTGCCAGGTCAAGGCCCAGCTAAAGGGTACTTTAAATTATACCCACTTCCCTTGGATGGATCAGGTGATGGGACTATTGAAAGGCCTTTGTAAACTCTGGTGAACTGTATCATTACCAGCTGTTCTTTATTCATGTTGGTTCTGTAATGACTTAACTGATGCTTGCTACAGTGCATTGCACTACTGTGCACTTGGTGTATTACACATGAGTCATCATGAAAGTTTGGAGATACATAAAAATCAAGAAAGGTAAAATTTGCGCAGATGGAAACAAATGACACACATTACCATGCATTGAACAATATGCTGTGTATTTTTGCTCTTAATCCTCACAATAGTTTTTTCACATTTATCAAAGAGGCTTAGAGAAATCAACCTGCTGAAAAATAAATTTTTAAATCTTTTTATTCTTTCCCAAGACATGGTTAGAGGTTTCTCTGTGTGCTAGCCCACCACCGCAGTTACTACATGGTCTTCCTTATTTTGTTCACTGCTATATTGCTTGTATTTAGCAAATGGAGCCAGGCATATAGAAGGTGCTCTAAAAAATATTGGTTGGTGAATGAATGAAGGCTGATCTTATACACTGCTCTATTCTGAAAATGACTGTTTTCCTTATAACTTACTATTCATTGCCCATTTTCCACTACTAGAGTGTAAGATGCCCGTGAAAACAGACTGTATTTTGTTCACTGCTGGATTCTCAAAGTCTAGAACAATGCCTAAGGCATAGTAAGGGACCAATAAATATCTGTTGGTGAGTGAACAAATGGTAGCTGTACGGACAAGAGAACTCCACCCATCTTTTTGTGACATCAGTGTATTTTTCCCTAATGCTGATCTCAGTAAGAAAATGCTTGAGAACAACCACAATGCCTTGATGTGGGAGACTGGGGAGTGCTGGCTGCTCTGGCTTCCTGAATCACACATTCACTTGCAGCTCAGAGATGAACAGAGGGGAGCCACAGAAGCACTGTGTCCAAGAGCACTGCCTGTGGGAAGGAAGCACAGGTGGCCTGTGGACTCTCCATTCCACAACTTGGTCTAATACCAGCAAATCATGACTTCATTCCACCATGCTCTTGAGTTCCATGTCATACTCCTTTTCACCAGAGTGCAACTCTTGGAGGAGCAGAAAAAAGTAATCTGCTTGTAATCATCATTAGGTGCATTTTCTTAGGAGTCAAATGTCTCTTGCTAGAACATTTCTAGATCTAATGCACTGTTTTGTCCTCTTTGTAAACCACTAGTAGGAGCTACATTAAATGTTTTTAATATAAAGGTAACTATCACATTAAGAAAATTTTGAACACATAGGCCACATGTGGTGGCTCACACCTGTAATCCTAGCACTCTGGGAGGCCAAGGCTGGTGGGTTGCCGAAGCTCAGGAGTTTAAGACCAGCCTGGGCAAGAGTGAGACCCCATCTCTAAAACTAACTGAGCATTGTGGTGGGTACCTATAATCCCAGCTATTTGGGAGGCTGAGACAAGAGGATCACCTGAGTCCAAGAGTTTGAGGTTGCTGTGAGCTATGATGCCACAGCATTCCATCCTCCATTAAGGGCAACAAAATAAGACTGTCTCAAAAAAAGGAAGAAAAGAAAAAAAAGAAAAATTGTAACATGGAAAAAATATAGAGAAAGTCTTGTAATTTTACCATACTCACTGAATTACAATTTATTTATGTTTTCTTTTTTCCTGTGGGTGGATAAATGTATTATCATACACGTGCACACTTCATGTTAGTCTGTGTGGTTTTTCACTTAGCATTATGCCATGTTTATATCACAAGGACTTCGTAATTATCCATCTAAATATTCCTATGTAAGGATTTCTCAAAGAAATTGATAATTTCAAAGACAAACTTTCTTAAATTTCCAAATCTAGAACTTTTAGGGAAAAGTATAAGATGTGAACTCATGGTGCGTAGTACCTATTACAAAATTACTTTTCCAAAATGTTATACCAATTTACTCAGCCACCAACTGATAATTTACCACCTAAACTATGTCACTGAAACATTGCATAGTAGGGAAAAAGAGAAATCCCATTAACCTTTCAATTTTCATTTAAAGACATTACTAGGGATAAAGAACTTTAACCCTAATTAGTTACTAGTTATATTTCTTCTCTTACAGAATCATCACAATTAAGGAGAAAAGTTTATCTGCTACTAGTAGGGCATCCCTTCTATGGAGGAGTGTGCTGTTATGGGTCAGCTGGGTGCTATAGCTCAGAGGTTAGAGCACTGGTGTTACAAAACTGGGGTCTTGAGTTTGAGCCTCACCTGGGCCTGATCTTTAAAAAAAAAAAAAAAAAAAAAAAAAAAAAGGAAAGAAAAGAAGAAAGACCAAAAGGGCTTTAGGATTCAAATACATCTTATGTGAAGAGCTGGACATACATGCACCTACCATGTGGTAAAGTGTTAGCTCCATCCATTCATTTATAAAAGAAGGACCACTCAATACATTTGTAAGGCTAAAAGTAAAATCTAATCAGCTCAGGAGCCAGCCACGTACACCTGAGCTGGCGGGTTCGAATCCAGCCCAGGCCTGCCAAACAATGACAGTTGCAACCAAAAAATGGCCAGGCGTTGTGGCGGGCGCCTGTAGTCCCAGCTACTTGGGAGGCGGAGGCAATAGAATCACTTGAGTCAGAACTTTTCCAACTTTTCCAGTTGGGAATTCCAACTCCCAGGAATTGGAGGTTGCTGTGAGCTGTGATGCCACAGCACTCTATCCAGGGTGACAGCTTGAGTCTCTGTCTCAAAAAAAAGTAAAATCTAATCAAAAGGAGGATTTTGGGTGGTGCCTGTGGCTCATCGAGCAGGGCGCCGGCCCCATATACTGAAGGT